>JAXQQM020071179.1:0-85811 GCA_034641835.2 Pinus albicaulis
CTGCATAATAAAATCCTTTTACTTTTCATTCCTTAAAAACCCATACGCTACTTTACTTCAGTAAACCAGCGTATATACGCGGATCCCCTTTATGAAACTTGCGTATACACAAAGATTTAGATATGTCATTAAATCTTCACTTAAATCATTCCATCATTTATTCATCAGATATTCAATAAGCAGTAAACAGGTGCAGTAAGAACAGAATAAACCATCACACAAAGCATCACACATGAACACCAGGATTTTTAGGTGGAAACCCAAATCGGGAGAAAACCACCGCCGCAGTTGCTCAGCCTTCAATATTTTATTATAGAGAAAACATCTTACAACATATGTGCTGGCGCAGACTTGACCAGCACGCAGGCACCCACCTGCGCTCGTTTACCAGCCTCTCCTGGAAGGGAGCTACGACCCCCCGACTCGTTTACCAGCCTCTCCTGGAAGGGAGCTACGACCCCCCGATCTCGTTTACCAGCCTCACCTGGAAGGGAGCTACAACCCCCTGACTGAAGGCTACAACCTTCAGCACCACCTTGGACCACGTTTCATCATTTTCACACTGGATCCAACCACTTCAATAGAACACAACTTGCAGACCGCAATTCATCATATTTCCAGACGGAACCCTTTCCATATTTTTAAGCACGAACATACATCATCCACAGATACATATCAACACAGATCAGATAGCAGAAACACAGCAGAACAGATCAGATATTTCATACCCCTTGCTTCAGCAAGCCCTAGTTTGCATACGCGCTTTCCCTTCACTGATGTCGCGTGTATACGCGCTTCCGTCCATACAAACCAGCGTATAACTCAGTGTATATTTTATTGTGCATACGCGCTTTCTCTTCGCTGAAGCTGCGTATATACGCGCTTCCTCCGCGTTGAAGTAGCGTATAGATCTTCAATTATTACAGATCAGGATGCTTCTTCAGATCAGATATTCAGTTCAGATTTACCCTTTCACTTCAAACAGATGTTCGCCTAGATGTTCGCCTCATCATAGATCTAAGCCTTCCATAAGCAGATCTAGTAGATACATTTCAGATCTAGATCCCTTTCTTCATCAATGGTGCATCATCCAATCAGATTTATCTTCAAGTGTAACCCTTTCATTCAGATCTACTTCAGAGAGAAGTATTCATTCAAGCTCAGACATCTTGCACCACCACTCTCTTTTTGCACAATGAATTTCTTCTCCTTTTATATGATTACCATTTGTCAATACCATGAGCCCCTTTTTCAATACCATGGACCAAAACAATACCATAAGCCCAAAACTACTTGGACGGGGTCAATTAGGCGGATCATTACCCAATACAATGGATTAATACCATGGTGGTTACCCTTGGGTTTGCACTTTTGAGCGCTTTTGCCCATACGCGACTTGGAACGTTATTTTCCGCGTGTATACGCGACTTCCCCTAGGCCAATCCGCGTATACCAAGAGACATACTCTTTTTCAACATAGATTTAGCACTTGCTGACTTCTTTTCTTCACTGCCTTCTGTACACACTGTTGATACATCAAATTTACTTCATCAAGAACATATTCTATCAATCACAACTTCATCAAGTGAGTTGTCATTCAATGACAACACTTAGCATCATCTTGCTAACTATCATCATATCACATCAGATTTACATCGATTACCAAGACCATCAAGTCAAGCATAACTTCATCAGGTGTATTGCCATCAAGGACAACACATGTCAACTGTCATATGTCTTCATCTTCATTCAGTGGGTTGCCATCAAGGACAACACTCTGCATCCTATTTCCAACAATCTCCCCCTTTGGACTTGATGGCAACTATGATGGTGTTTGGTTACTACAACAGATAGTTTAGGTACCATATCACTCTCCCAAATGTGTCACTCTCCCAAATATTTGACATCATTATCTTCTCTTCATTAAAACACCATGTCACTCTCCCCCTTTGACATCAAGGGCAAAGGGCGGATCAAAAACCAACACTCTCCTCCTTTTCTCCCCATGTGGAAGAAACATTCTGCAGATCTGAAATGTGCTGAAGTGGCCAAAACTCCCCCTGAGTTCATGCTGAATCTTCAAACATATTTGTCAAAGAAGTACATGACTCTATGAACTTCCTATCACCAAAGACTCATACTTACATCTATTATCCATCCAAGTGGATTTACATATGAGACTCAACTACCCAACCAAGTGGGTTTACAAATTTGACTCAGCTACCCAACCAAGTGGGTTTACAAAATTGACAAGTCCTTACATGACTGAAAAATACAATTTTACAACATGGGTCTCCACCAGACCTTTTCATACAATACAAATATGACTTTTCATAACCAATACCAAAAAGTCCTCAAGAAAGAGAACATATTTCAAAAAAAAACATCTTAATACCAACACTGCATTACACTCAGCAAAGCTAATGCTCCCCCTGAATCTGTGCAACCAAGCAATCTTTCCAAAGACTAAGGCTCCCCCTTAGTTTGTGCATCCTGAAAACTTCCACCAACAAATCATCAAGGCATCTTCATCAAGACATTAGAAACAGAATTATGAGAACTGGAACACTGTCAGAGATACCAAACAGTATCAGAGATACCAAACAACACTGCAGCTGTGCTGAAGAATGCTGAACCAACCAAAAAATTGTCAGCAACCAAAAATACGCGGTTTTATGTGCATGAACTTGCGTACATACGCGACTGTGTTTCAAGAAACCCGTGTATCCCAAGACATCTTCTAAATTTCAACCAGATTTGTTCTTTTGACTGGCAGAGACCACTCCCAGCTTCTGTCTTAGATACTCGAACGCTTCCCTGGGCAGAGGTTTGGTAAAGATATCAGCAGCTTGTTCTTTGGAGGTAACATACTCCAACTTCACTTTTTGCTCAAGCACTTGTTCACGTAGGAAATGATATTTTATGGGAATGTGCTTGGTTTTCGAATGCATAACAGGATTCTTTGAAATACTGATGGCACTTGTATTATCACACATAATGGAGATAGGAGTTGTACATTTTATTTGAAAATTTTGCAAGGTTTGCATCATCCATAGGAGTTGAGTGCAACAAGATGCGGCAGCTACATACTCTGCTTCAGCTGTTGATAAGGCAATAGAATTTTGCTTCTTTCTGAACCAAGATACTAACCGGGGCCCCATGTAAAACGCACCACCACTAGTGCTTTTCCGATCATCAACACTTCCAGCCCAATCTGCATCAGTGTAAGCACGAAGAGTAAGATCAGCATTCTTCGGATACCATAGACCAAAGTCTTGAGTTCCTTGTAGATATTTGAAAATTCTTTTCACAGCCTGAAGGTGAGACTCTTTTGGATTGGCTTGGAATCGTCCAAAAATCCCAACTGCATGCATAATGTCTGGTCTAGTTCCAGTGAGATAAAGTAGACTTCCTATCATTGATCTGTAATCTGGTTGATTCACCGTGGGAGAATCATCATGAGAGCTGAGATTGCATCCGGTTATCATTGGAGTGCTTATAGGTTTGCATTCTTCCATGCCATACTTCTTCAGAATTTGCTTAAGATATTTTTCTTGTGATAGGAATATACCATTTGTAGATTGATGCACTTGCAAGCCAAGAAAGAAATTTAGTTCCCCAAGCAAAGACATTTCAAATTCTTGCTGCATGACAGAAGCAAATTTCTGACTCATAGATTCTTCGTTACTCCCAAAAATGATATCATCAACATATACAACAACAATCAATAGTTTATCATTTTCAACTTTTGTATATAAGTTGCTATCAGCAGACCCCTTTGAAAATCCTTGTTGATGAAGATATTTGTCAAGACGATAGTACCAAGCCCTTGGAGCTTGTTTGAGACCATATAGAGCCTTTTTAAGTTTACAAACAAGATTTGCATCATTTCCCAAAATGAATCCTTCTGGTTGTTCTATATATACTTCTTCTTCTAGATCACCATTAAGAAAAGCAGATTTGACATCCATTTGATAAACTTTGATTTGTTGATAACTTGAAAAAGCAAGGAACATTCTGATGGCTTCAAGTCTAGCTACAGGAGCAAAAGTTTCTTCAAAGTCTATACCTTATTGTTGAGTATACCCTTTACAAACCAGTCTAGCTTTGTTTCTTACAACATCCCCATTCTCATTTAACTTGTTCTTGAAAATCCATTTAGTTCCAATGACATTTTTATCATGAGGCCTTGGAACCAAATCCCAAGTGTCATTCTTCTCAATTTCAACAAGTTCTTCATCCATGGCTTGCCTCCAACATTCATATTTGCTAGCTTCATTGACATTGTGTGGTTCAATTGTGGATAGAAGTGCCAAATGATTAGAAGATCCCATAAGAGTTCTCCTTGTTCGTACACCAGATTCCTTGTCACCCAAAATTTGAGTTTCAGGATGATTCTTTTGAACATATCTGGATGGAGCTTTTTTAGATAGGTCATCTTCAGGTTCTTCATTGGATCCACTGTCTATATCATTGCTATCTGATGTAGAAGGCCATATGTCGCCATCATCTTCATTTGCGGTTTGTTTTTCTTCTTTAGGAGCTGCAGGAGACTCATCAATAACAACATCAATACATTCAACAACCTTTCGAAGCCTTTTATTGTAACATGTGAAAGCTTTGCTTGACGAAGAGTAACCAAGAAATATCCCTTCATCTGATCTAGGTTCAAACTTGCCAAGCTTTTCATCATTATTTTTGATAAAGCATTTACTTCCAAAAACCATAAAATGCTTCACAGTGGGAGAATTACCATACCAGAGTTCATATGGAGTTTTGTCACTATTTACCCGAACATGAGCTTTATTGAGAATGTTAACTGCCGTATGAGCTGCTTCACTCCAGAACATGTCAGGAACATCAGAATCAGCAAGCATAGCTCTAGCCATTTGAACAATTGTTCTATTCATTCTTTCTGCTACACCATTTTGTTGAGGAGTGCCTGCTACAGAGAACTTTCGTTTAATGCCATGTTGTTCACAAAATTCAAAGAATTCATTTGATGAATATTCTCCTCCTCGATCAGATCTAAGACACTTGATTTTTAGATCTGATTCATTTTCCGCCAAAGCTTTGAAGCTCTGAAATTTTTCAAGTGCTTGATCTTTGTGTTTAATGAACCCGATCCAACACATTCTAGAGTAGTCATCAATAAACAAGATATAGTATTCTTCCCCACGTAATGAATTTTTCCTCATAGGTCCACAGATATCAGTATGAATGAGTTCAAGAGGCTTACTTGATGATCCTTCTTTGGCATTAAATCGTACTCTGGTCTGCTTACCAAATTGACAAGATTTGCATATGGTACTTTCTCGAAGATTGACCTTGGGAAGATCACGAACAGCTTGAAGTCTGCTTGCTTTGTTGATTTGAGAGAAACTCAGATGCCCCAGCCTTTTATGCCACAGCCAATTTTCTGAAGACTTGCTCAAGTAACATTGATCTATGCCGTTTAGTACATACAGGTTGCTTGGATTTCTTTTTCCTTTTATAATGATTTTACCCGTATCAAGATCACGAACCACACATTCTTTGGAACTGAAGACCACTTCTGCTCCTTGATCACACATTTGACTAACACTTAACAGGTTATGCCTTAATCCATCCACATACATGACATCTTTAGCCTTCACTTTTTCTTTTAGAAATACTGACCCTTTTCCTTTAATTACAGCAAGAGTATCATTTCCAAATGTAACTTTCTTTTCCTTTTCTAGAGCATTATAAGTATGAAGTTTTCTTTTGTCACCTGTCATGTGTCTTGAGCACCCACTATCGATGTACCATTGATTTTCTTCACCTTCCGCAAATAATGCTATCCCACAATTTTCAACTGGCGGTTCTTTCTTTTTCCACACTTTAGAGCTTGAGGGAACATGTTCTTTTGGCTGGATCTTGTTCCTGCATTCAGATTCTTCATGGCCAAAGTTATTACAATAAGTACATTCAACTTCACTTTGAAGAGGAGAAAAATTGTTATAGGTATTCTTTTTTGGTTCAGTATCCAACCTTTTCTTTCTTGCTTCTCTTGTCATTATGGTTTTATATGCAACACATTGAATAGCTTTATGACCAAAATTGTGACACGTGAAACATTGCCCATTGAAGTAGAAATTTCTGCGATCATGGAATCTTCTATTCGAATTTACCTGTTGGTTGTAGTGTCTTTGAAAGCTATCCCTGTTAGTGTTCCTTGAATTGAGATGGTCCTGCTTTCCCTGTAGAAATCCTTTATTCTCTTGCCGAGTGGCTGAATGATGTAAACCACCTGTAACTGCTTTTAGATAGTTGGGTGCTGAAGTTTGAGAAGATTCTCCGGTATATCCAAGACCTGTCTTTATAAGAGGAGAACGTTGTACCTTGATGATCTCATCTAAGGTTTCAGATCCTTTAGCAAATCTAAGATTCAAGGTTTCTGCTTTCTCAACTTCTTTTCTTTGACTTACCACTTCACATTCTAGTTTTTCAATATGTTTCTTTGCTTCTTCAAGCTGCTTTTCAATGGTCTCTCTGATTATCTTTTCTTCTTCTAAGCGTAGTTTGAGTTGATTATTTTCTTCAAGAAAATCATTCTCCTCTAGAGCATCCATAAAAGTATCATTTTCTTCCTTTTGTTCAAAAGCCATGAGAAGTCTAAGATCTTCTTCACATTCTTCCTCACTATTAGATGACTCATCACTATCTTCATCAGCATAGTAACTTTTCTTAGAGCTAGATCGGTTCTTATTCCTTCTTACTACTTCTTTTCTTTTATAAGGACATTTTGCAGCATAATGACCAACTTTACCACACTCAAAACATTTGAAGTGAAGCTTACCTTTGAATCTTCCAGTACCTAGTTGGAGCTTTCTCACGAAATTTGCTTCTTCTTCATCGGATACATAGCTGGATTCTTTGACAACCTCCTTTTCCTTTCCTTTTGTAGATGCCTTAAAAGCAGCTTCTCTTATTTGAGAAGGACCTCCTTGTCTCATTTCAAAAGCAGTCAGAGTACCATGTAATTGAACAATAGTAAGCGTTTGCAGATCTTGCCTTTCTTCAATAGCTGAAACTTTAGAGTCAAATTTTGAAGTCAAGGATCTTAAGACCTTTTCCACCAGAGTAGTATCAGTTATGGTTTCACCCAAATTTCTCATTCGATTTACAATATCATCCAGACGAAGAAATAAACTGGCAACACTTTCATCACTATGCATCTTCAAATTTTCATATTCAATTCTAAGAGTTTGGAGTTTTTCACTTTTTACCTTTGTGTCTCCTTCATAGCTTAGAATGATTTTGTCCCATATTTCTTTTGCTGAATGTAGCTGCATTACTTTAGCAAATTCTGATTCAGACATGCTTCCCAATAAGACATTCACTGCTTTGGCATTGATTTCATACTTCTTTCTTTCAGCTGCATCAGTAGGAATACTTGCCGGGTATTGACAACCTTCTTCCACGATTGCCCATACATCTGCACCAAGACTTTGCAGATATGCTTTTGTACGTACCTTCCAGAATATCAGATTGCTTCCATTGAATAGAGGTGGCTTTATAGACATCACTCCTTCTTGACTTCCCATTGCTACGGATCTCCTTCAAGCGATCAAGCTTCTGCAGAAGGACCACGCTCTGATACCAATTGTTGGGAAAAATACTGAGAGGGGGGGGTGAATCAGTATTTACTGCATATTCAAACTTTTTACTTTTTCATTCCTTAAAACCCATACGCTACTTTACTTCGGTAAACTAGCGTATATACGATGTTCAATAAACAGTAAACATGTGCAGTAAGAACAGAATAAACCATCACACAAAGAATCACACATGAACACCAGGATTTTTAGGTGGAAACCCAAATCGAGAGAAAACCACCGCTGCAGTTGCTCAGCCTTCAATATTTTATTATAGAGAAAACATCTTACAACATATGTGCTGGCGCAGACTTGACCAGCACGCAGGCACCCACCTGCGCTCGTTTACCAGCTTCTCCTGGAAGGGAGCTACGACCCCCTGACTCGTTTACCAGCCTCTCCTGGAAGGGAGCTACTACCCCCTGATCTCGTTTACCAGCCTCACCTGGAAGGGAGCTACAACCCCCTGACTGAAGGCTACAACCTTCAGCACCACCTTGGACCACGTCTCATCAATTTTCACACTGGATCCAACCACTTCAATAGAACACAACTTGCAGACCGCAATTCATCATATTTCCAGACGGAACCCTTTCCATATTTTTAAGCACGAACATACATCATCAACAGATACATATCAACACAGATCAGATAGCAGAAACAAAGCAGAACAGATCAGATATTTCATACCCCTTGCTTCAGCAAGCCCTAGTTTGCATACGCGCTTTCCCTTCACTGATGTCGCGTGTATACGCGCTTCCGTCCATACAAACCAGCGTATAACTCAGTGTATATTTTATTGCGCATATGCGCTTTCTCTTCGCTGAAGCTGCGTATATACGCGCTTCCTCCGCGTTGAAGTAGCGTATAGATCTTCAATTATTACAGAGCAGGATACTTCTTCAAATCAGATATTCAGTTCAGATTTACCCTTTCACTTCAAACAGATGTTCGCCTAGATGGTTCGCCTCATCATAGATCTAAGCCTTCCATAAGCAGATCCAGTAGATACATTTTAGATCTAGATCCCTTTCTTCATCATTGGTGCATCATCCAATCAGATTTATCTTCAAGTGTAACCCTTTCATTCAGATCTACTTCAGAGAGAAGTATTCATTCAAGCTCAGACATCTTGCACCCACACTCATGATTTGCACAATGAATTTCTTCTCCTTATATAGGTTTACCCTTTTCAATACCATGAGCCCCCTTTTTCAATACCATGGACCAAAGCAATACCATAAGCCCAAAACTACCTGGACGGGGTCAATTAGGCGGATCATTACCCAATACAATGGGTCAATACCATGGTGGTTACCCTTGGTTTTGCACCTTTTGAGCGCTTTAGCCCATACGCGACTTGGCACATTCTTTTCCGCGTGCATACGCGACTTCCCTTAGGCCAATCCGCGTATACCAAGATACATACTCTTTTTCATCATACTTTGAGTACATTCTGAAATCCTTTCTTCATAGCCTTCTGTACACACTGTAGAAACATCATATTTTCTTCATCAGGAACACATTCTCTTAAGCACAACTTCATCAAGTAAGTTGTCATCATCTTCATTAAGTGGGTTGCCTTTCAAGGACAACACTCAACCCCATATCTCATCAGATTTACATCATTTACCAAGTCCATCAAGCCAATAATAGCTTCATCAAGTGTATTTCCATCAAGGACAACACATGCCAACAATATTATGTCTTCATCTTCATTTAGTGGGTTGCCATCAAGGACAACACTCTGCATCATATTTCCAACTAGTAGTACTAATTCGATGAGTGTGGAAATATCTTGTCGATAACATACAAGCCCCATTTTTCAAGTGTTCCTTCCATAACTACAGGCTCCAATGAGGTGACACACTTATTATCTCAACTGACACACTTCTATCAGACTAGATACTTTCAGTCATAAGCGTGAGCGTCTTTTAAAAGTGTGTGCTAATAAAAACCAGTCAGCATGAATTTATGCACCGTAGCATCACCCATCAAGTGCCTTCTGGCTCGACCATCATGAAGTTCACAGAACACCTTTCCCAAATATGGTGCTTCCAAGAATCTGAGGAGGACTCCATTATGGTGCTTTCTAAAAATCACTCCATGTACCAACTGATAAGATAGAGATTTAAATGTGACTTCCATATTCTGTAGTGCAAACAAATAAGAGGTAAGAGTATTGCGCTCGATATATTGTCACACATATACATACCAAGAGGTTGAAAGGTTCATGGGGTAAGCACGCTCCAATTTGTACATCTCAATCTCCTTCTCCCATCTAGATTAATCATGTTTTGGTGTACTCACTCCTTACGATTCTAACTGGCATATAAAATGACCCTTGGTAGTATAAAATGGTTTGAATTCAAGATCATATTCCTATAACCTAGTCATCAAGTTCTCTCTTCTTTCACCGAAATTTTGTTGAAAAATAAAAGATTTGACTGATGGGTGTGGGACAAATATAGTACAATTATTCTTCAAAACCTAGGGTTGAAAGTGTTTCACCGCCTTGTAGACTTCATGAGATTTTTTATCAATTATGGGATAGTTAAGTTGAGGTCCTTACAAGCTGGAACTCATGAAGGATATAGGTTTCTCATTATTCTGATCATCTTTCTGCGTAAAGACGACGACAAGAGAAGTAACAAAAGTGAAGGTGTAAATTAGGAAATCCTTGTTGAAGTTTGGGTTTTACAAGGTTGGTACTTCTACAATTTCTTTCTTTATAGAAAAATTGATTTTTTTCCCTCTTATCCCATTTGTATATTTTATCCTTCTTCACAATATCCTATATGGGTTGCACTATTTGGGCATAGTCAGAGATGAATTTGTGGAGAAAATTTATGTTCCCCAAGAAATTTTGCATGGATTTCTTGTTCACTGGGAAGGGACCCTGTGTGATGGAATTGAACATTTCTAGATATAATTTAATCACAATTTTTGCAATGATATGGCACAATATATTCCCCTCATATTCTGTGAAAATTCTCTTCTTGGGATGAAGATATGTACGGTATTTTCAGCATCGCTTAAAAATTTGCTTCAGATTGTGCAAGTGGTGAGATCTATTTTTCGAAAACAATGTTACAAAATAAAGATACACAAATATGATTTTACCAATCAAACTATGAAATGTGATTTCCATCACATGTTATAAGGTTTCACTACAATTAACAAGCCCAAATTTCAATCTCCTAAAAGAAAGCTTGACCCACTTCATTCAAAATGTTATTTTAATTTTGTCAAGTTCTGACTCTAGAACCTGGTTGTAGCCTAAAAATACATCAAGCAAGGAAAAAATCTATCACCATGATAATATTTGTAAAATTTTCTCCATTTATGGAAGCGGATAGTTATCTTTGTCCGAGGAGAAATTAAGGTTAATGAAATCCATGCACAAGCGTGATTCCCCAAAAATTTTTCTTACTAGGACCAATTTGGATACCCACATTAAATGTCACACTTTATAAATGATCTGAGTGTCCAAGAACTTCCTTAACTCTTTTTGAATCAGGGGCTCAAGGGTTGGATGAAATTTTCATAGTTTCTGTTTAAAAGGTTTGGCCCCCTATTTAATAAAAATTGTGTGTTGGATTATTTGCGTATCATAAGTTTTGAGCTCGTCGCACGTCCACACAAAATCATCCCGTTACTACTTTAAAATGCGGATTAAACATTACCACTCTCGATGTGTATAGTAAGTATTGATAGTGAAAAAATTCATATCATTTTATGTGCCAATATTTATCTGTTCATGTGACAAAGTTGAACTGTGAGTTTTTACTTTTATCGATCCTTAGAAGTGATTCTGCAAGTCATATATATTTTCTACTAACAACACACCCTTAGGCATGGATTCATCTTTGTTTTCTCGAGCCACATTTTGCAATGTTTTTTCATGCTCATTTTCATCAATGGATGCATACATTAGGGGAATTTTGAGGTCTAAAATGGGCCTCCTAAGGAAGTTATAAAATAACAGTGGAAACAATAAAATAAGATTAGATTACATCATCAAATAGAGGGAAAAAAGGAAAAACTACTTTTGAACTCTTATTTTCAACTTATATCCCTATGGGTTTACTCAAATTTCGAGTGGGAACACTCGTTGGATGTAGAATTGGATTCCCCATCCAAGGAGCACCCATATTGCATACTTTTGATGGACCCTACTACACAAAAATGAGAAATACCTGGAAAAATATGATTGTAATCACATTTTTCATGTATTTCTTATTTCCTATGTAGAATGGTCCATCGAAAGTATTCAACATGGGTACTCATTGGATGAGGAATTATGTTTTTCATCCCTTGAGTGTTCCCGATTGAAATTTGAGTAAACCCATAGGGAGATAAGTTGAAAATTTTGTTTTATTATTTTATTATTTTTTAATCTTTTTATTGTTTTATCCCAAAAATGGTGAATCATCCCCCATGGTTGGAATCATCCTATTGAATCCTATTGGTTCTTATAAAGTTTATTTTGGTTGTAATTTTTTCCTAGGAGGCCTATTTTAGACCTCAAAAGTTCTCTAGTGCCTTAAACACATCAACGTTCACCATGAAATGCAGTATCGGTTGGTCACCATTGAAAATTTGAAAATTAGTGATATTATCAGGGATGAACGAATAGAAAAGAAGTTAAATAGAAAAACCATCCCTAAGTGGTGAAAATATAGCAACATAATTTTCTAATGCATCCACAACCACATTACGTATTCTAGGAATAGAAAAAAATATAGAAATCTTGGAATTGATAAATTAAATGCCATAGCTCCTATTGATAGCTTTTGAGATTAGGTGACACACAATGTATAGTATTTTCTACCCTATCGTATGACGATCTCAGAGTTACCTATAACTTTAAGAACCCAAACCTTTAGCTAAATGCCTCTCCAGAGGCCCAAGATGAGTGCTTTATATTATAAAACATTCTTGGTGCACTCTAATTCCAAGCATAAATAGATCCCGTGTTTTATTTATTTTTGGTCTAGTAAAACACAACCAGCTCTAGAGCCCTCTTGTTTCTTTAAACCGTCAAACTAGAAAATCCAATAATAAAAAATACGAGAGTTTTTTCCTATACTAGTATTACTAGTCTCTATTGTACATAATTCATTTCCACTAGTTGGACGAGGAAGGAGTTCCATCTGCATATCTAGTGGGACTGGGGAAGGCTGAGGAGGATAGCACCCAATTTCATTTTCAAAAAAATAATTACCAAGAATTAATATTGCGAAAGCAACAACCTCATTATGCCCCTTGAAGGGTGTGATAGCATGTTTCATGTAAGGGTATGATTATACTTGGATTTGGTTATTCCTTCCCTTATTGTAAGCCATACATGTGAATAATCGGAAGCAAAATACCTCTCTAAATTTCTAGACCAATATCTACTTAGTAATCCACCGTATAATTCAATGATTTCCACAATCACTATGTTTATGCACCGGTGAAATCGGTGATCAGATGATAACTGAATAAAAACATTCATGATTTCACCAATAGCTTGGATATAATACCTCTCCAACTGAATAATTTGTGCATTATTTTTATCCCATTTGGTATTGATTTTCTTGGTGAAGTATAATGGGAATAAGTTCATAGATGCATTACAATCGACTAGAAAGTTATTGACATTATAATTTAATATTTAAAAAGTCAAAAAAAATGGAGGACAAAGAGTGTTGGATTTTATGTTATAGCATTAAACATGATTCCACGGGACCAGAAGACTTATCAAACACCTTCTGTGAATAATAAGCATTATCACTCAATGAAGGTTGCGCAAGGGCTTAGACAAGAAACTCCTATTGGCTTGATACCCTTTTAAGCTCGAAGATTGAGATATTTGTGCAAGATTTATTCATGTCTTCTACTATATTGTAATCCAATTTTTCATATGCATCAGGAATTTTGTCACACCTCCTAATTTCACACCAAAAAAAAAATTTCGTCATGAACTCTGACTTGTAAATATGGACTTATTATCACATTTCACCTTTTTATCATTATGCTTGTCATCATCATATACTGTCACAATTACATCCTCTGCTCTTAATTCTTACCTTATGTTAATTTCATCTTAAGGGAGAGTATAATTTTCATGTCTTGGACTCTTACACATTCTCGCAGACTCTTGTCATTTCACCTTGGTCTTGAGGTTCACCTATTTCATTTATCGAATTGGTGAATATAATTTTCAATTATATGGCACGTAAAATAAAATAGGAATCAAAGGATCTTTGGGTCAACCACAAGTTCGACCCTTCGACACATAGTTATGATTTCCTCGCTATGTGTTTTGGTATAGCCTTGAGGGAATTGATTTTTGGTTCATGTTTATATGATTCGACATCGTATTGTTTGGCATCAACCCCCATATACCCTGGTTGACGTGACACCTATCGCGTTACATAAGATTTCCAATCGCCTTTAGATATTTTTCTGCGAATTGAATTCCAGATACACGTAAGGCGTATGGTAAAATAGATTTTTATTTGTTATGGGTATCACTGCGCAGTCACTCGTGACCACGTCAGGAGTCGTAGCGAATAACTGAGAGTGGAATAGTTGTGTAGTTTGCTACACCCCTCTATTCGCTGGTCTGGTGAGTTCATGTCAATGTGCCAGCTCCACACGCGGGATGTACAGCCACCATACCCACACAGATGCCAGACATATCGACTTGAATTTTGGATTTAAACTCCATTAATGCGATACGCAAATCTTAACTCACCCCGGCTACTCTCGATCCGTGGCTTGGCCTCCACGATTCCGCCAAGTGGACGATGGTGATCGTGTTTGATTTAGGGTTAATGCGGTTATTCATGAGTTATAAAAGTCTTCTGGATAGAGCCGAGTCAGGTTTTTTTGGCATTCTTCAGCTCCTGGTGCACCTCTGCGTTTGTCAATTTCTATATTTGGCCAAGGGTTTGTGACTGCTCTGTTGCAGAGAAAGCCATGCCGCCTCAGTGCTATCCACCAGTTCCCAGGTAATTTCCTCAGCGTTTTAATGTTATTGTATGATTAAATGATTCAGGACGATTGTTCCACTCTTGGTCATGCACTAATCTCTGAGTATGTGTTCAGTCCTTAGTAAAGGATATGCCTCTTGTTTCAGGCTACGCGTCGCATACTCTCAGCGCTAATTGTTATTGAGTTTCGATTTCAGGGATTATTGTTAACCCTACTCTTGCGAGTTCATAGGATGATACTTCTTCGGATTGTGCCTATGGTGAAATGGCTTCACGTCCTATCCAACAGACGTCTAACATTTCAAAGGTTTTCATGAGGTAATTTCTTATGCGTCTCACCTCTGTTTAAATTTCAACTTCCTCCTCATTCTGAAGATGTGGCATATTAATCCCTCTCTGCGCACAAATTTGTTTCAGGAGTCTACGTATCTGTACCTTGCGTTTCACAGGTATGGTTTTAACCGCTTTCATAATTTCGTTCTTCGATTATGTCCCCTACGCTATTTCAAGTTGAATAATCCCTTTTGGTTTTGGTTGCATTTGTTGTGAACAGGTAACCAATGATTATGGCATGTTCGTAAACACAGCACTTACTCTTTTTCAACGTGAGGGTTCTTAACGTTGACCTCTTGGCCATTCAGGTCGGTATTATTGCGGGATTTATTGCTCTTCCCTGTTGCATCGTTCTCATGGTGTCGAAATCTAATATCGACCTCCTGTATTGTTGCGAAGAAGGCGCTTGTTTAAATTTATTCTGTTGAAGTAGGGATTGCACGTTTAATACTCTAGCCTGAAAGGCTCCTTATGTATTTTGACGTTTGGGATATATATATAGTTTCTAGGTCGCTAGACGAAATTTCGATATACTAGGCCACAATATAATGTTACCAGGACTGTATAAATCGTGCATATAATCTCATACCATGTTAATTGGCTTTGTTTAATTTGCTCGTCCGAACTTATTTTGTTCTCTGGAAATGCTACTGACATTTCAGATTTCTAAATTGCATACTTCAGAATTTATAGGGTGTTATATATGATATTTGTCTATTCCTCTAATGTACTTTGTTCACTCTTTTCTGTGTAATTCTATACTCTGGTATTTATAGCATAATTACAGTTGCCTCTCCTCCTGGTTATACTGAACTGGTGTTATGCCTGACTGTCTAGGCATATGTACAGCTTGCTGGACATTTATGAGACCATTTTATCCATAGATGATTGTTATATATGAAAGTCTATAATTTATAATTTCTCATTTTCAAATGTATGCAAGCATAGTTCTATTCTCCAGGTTTCTTCTCATTTTGTTTTACATCTAGTTACAGCTCATATTTACCTGTGCACATGGTAACAAATGTATTTAAAGGCTGGTTATGGGATTTGAACCCATTCCATTTTCTTTTCTGTTGCTAAATGGAAATAGTGGTTATATAAAGGTATTGTACCTACAGTTTGAAATAGTTTAACTCTTTACCAATGTAGTTCTGAACTGCTTTCTCATAGTTATTACCTTATATGGAATCAATCCCTGTGATCTAATATTAGAGTGGTTATCAGGAGATCAGGGTTTCTGTTCCATGTTGTTTATAAATAGGTACTCCTTTCCTCCCCTAGGCAAAGTAACTAATGCACAACCTGGTTGATTTGAATTATTAAATGCTCTGGAATTATAACAGAGTTACTTGGCTAAACTGGAGATTAGTTTATTTATTTTCTCCCTCTGTGTATTTCATCAACCATATACGTCTTAATTTATATTCTACCATAGTTCTGGTATACTATAGTGAATTTCATTTCTCTCTAGGGTAGCTGTAAATAAAATTATTCTATGAAACAGAAGCAGATTAAAAATAAATTCACAGTGGTTCCTGAAAGAACAAGGTTTCCTCAGATTTAACCCCACCCTGGGATTAGACATTATGTGGAATTCCACTTTACAGGTTATTCTTCTACAACTGTACAGGATGACCAGGTTACTACCTGGTGACTAGATTCTGTTAAATGTAGACTAATAATATAAACTAACTTAGAAGTAAATTTTGTTTTTATATGTAGCCAATTCATACTATAGCAAACAATAAGACAATTTTTCTCAGAGACATACCACTGGTGCAGTAGACCACCCTCCCAACCTTAGAGCTCTTTTGTCTCCCATAACTCACCCCCGAGCTGAGATCACCTCCTATAGCAGATTAACCTCTAATCTATACAAGAGCAGCTTATTTAAGCTATTGTTCCCCAAAGCATGTTTCTAATTCTGCGTCCAGAATCTCAGGATGCTTTTCTTCCTGTTTGCCTAGGCTTCCCACTTAGGGATTCTTTAAAGCTATTTTATGCTTTTCCTCAGCTTTTCCAGCTTTTTTCCTCTTCCCAACTACTCTCCTCATCATTGGGGAAATTCAGATTTTTCCTCAAAAATCTCAATTTAAAACTTACTATCTTCCAAGGATTTTTGGAAGATTGTGGGGACATATTTGCCTCATCCATCCTCACAGATTTAGCAAGTGATATCATCATCTCATTTTTGGTCAATTTGCACCATAATACTTTATTCATTTCCTCAATCAAATGTTTAATTACATTCACAAATATAATTATCCTTTGGGGTCCACTCCCCTTAGGATGTAAAGTTCAAGTATCTAACTTTAAAATGCAATCACATAAATTTGGGGTGTTACATATTCCCCCTCTAAAAATAAACACCGTCCTCGGTGTTATTATTCGACAACTAGAGTTTATTTTGCAAATAAAAATGGATATTTTTCCATCATTTCAGTCTCTCGTTCCCAGGTAGCTTCTTCAGCAGTAAAGTGCTTCCACTGCACCTTTACTCTGGCTACCGTTCTGCTTCTCAATTCAATTTCTTCCCGCTCCAATATTTGAAGCGGTTCTGGAAGAAACTCCCCTTCTGGTTCCACCTGTACAACATTCCAATCAACTATGTGAGAAGCATCATGCACATATCTTTTTAGCAATGAAACATGAAATACATCATGAACTCTAACATGGGGTGGTAAGGCCATCTTGTAAGCCACTAGTCCCACCCTTTCTAATATTTCAAAGGGACCACAATATCGAGGGGACAATTTGGCACAACTCCCAGCATAAAGGGTGCTCTTTTTGGGTTTAATACGCAAATATACATGCTCCCCAACTTTAAATTCTCTATGCACTCTTTTCTTATCTGCATAACTCTTCTGGCAATCTTGTGCTGTCTTGATGACTTCTTTTGTATCTGTTTGACAATTCCTTCCATTTATTGTAAAGCATCGAGTCCCAACATCATTTTGTCTTCTGGTTGACTCCAGCTCAAAGGGGTACGACACTTCCTTCCATACAGTGCCTCAAACGGGCTCATTTTAATGGAGGATTGATAGCTGTTATTATAGGAAAATTCAGCTAAATGTAAGAAATCTTCCCACTTTGAGGGTCTATCCATCACATACATTCTCAGCATGTCCTCCAAAATTTGATTTGTTCTTTCCGTTTGACCATCAGTCTGAGGGTGGTAGGTGGTGCTAAAATTCAATTTAGTGCCCATTCCTCGAAATAACCCCTTCCAAAAGGCTGCTATAAACTTAGCATCCCTATCAGACACAATCACCTTAGGAACTCCATGGAGCCTTACTATCTCCTTCAAAAACACATTCACGACTTGAGCTGTTCCAAAGGTAGATTTCATTGGTATAAAGTGAGCAGCTTTGGTTAAAGTGTCTACCACTACCATTACAGAATCATGCTGGTATTTGGTTTTGGGCAATCCTGTAATGAAGTCCATGGAAACGGTGTCCCACTTCCATTCTGCAATGGGCAAAGGGTTCAGAAGGCCGGCAGGATGCTGGTGTTCCACCTTAACTAACTGACATTCCATGCATCTACTTAAATATTCTTCTACCTCTCTCTTCATTCTTGGCTATAACAGCTTCTTTTTCAGGGCAGTTAACATTTTCTGATACCCTAGATGGCCCGCATAGGGTTGTTTGTGGTACTCATCCAAAATTTCTCTTTTTAAAGACTCTACATTGGGAATATACAATTTGTTCGTATAACAAATCAGCCCTTTTTGGTTTTGGGAAAAATTAGTTTTCTCCCTTTTCTGTAATTTCACCAAAAGTGTTTCATAATTTGGTTCTTGGTTGGCAGCCTTACTCACCAACTCTTCTACATCTATATGAGCACTACTTCCAATATTATTGATATGCTGACAAGCATTTCTGCTCAATGCATCAACAACTTTATTCTCCTTCCCTCTAATATGTTTTATATCCATGTCAAACTCACTTAAAAAGGACAGCCATCTGGCTTGTCTGGCATTCAATTCAGTTTGAGAAAAGAAATATTTGAGACTAATATGATCAGTCATCAATGTAAATCTTTTCCGAAGAAGATAGTGCCGCCACATTTTCGAAGCATGAATAACAGCTGCTAACTCTAAATCATAGGCACTATAATTCTGTTCATGTATCTTCAGTTTCCTGGATTCGTAGGCAATCACAGAATTTTCCTGCAATAGAACTCCTCCCAATCCTTCTCTACATGCATCCGTACATACCACAAATTCCTTATCAGGATCTGCAATCTTCAGTATAGGGGCTGTGGTAAGTTTCAGCTTTAATTGGTCAAAACTATTTTGGCATTTTTCCGTCCATACAAACTTGACACCTTTCCTTTGTAAGGAGGTGATGGGGTGTGCTATGGCAGAAAATCTCTCCACAAATCTGCGATAATAGCCGGCAATCCCCATAAATGATCTAACTGCTGAAACATCAGAGGGTACTGGCCATTCTTTTATAGCCTTTATCTTTTCTGGATCAACAGCAAGGCCTTGTTCAGAAATAATATGACCCAAGTATTGGATCTTGTCCTTATAGAACTCACATTTGCTAAATTTAGCGTATAACTGATTTTCCTTTAGAGTTTGCAGCACTATCCTCAGGTGTTCTTTGTGTTCCTCTTCACTGTTTGAGTAAACTAAAATATCATCTATGAACACAAGGAAAAATTTATTCAAATACTTGTTTAACACACTGTTCATTAGGCACATGAATGTGGCAGGGGCGTTTGTCAAACCAAAAGGTAGAACTACAAATTCGTAGTGGCCATACCTGGTTCTAAAGGTTGTTTTGCTGATGTCTTCCTCTTTAATTCTGAGCTGGTGGTAACCAGTTCTTAAGTCAATTTTGGAGAATACTGAAGCTCCTCCCACCTGATCAAAAAGATCATCAATTCTAGGCAAATGATACCTATTTTTAATGGTCAACTTATTCAGTTGCCTATAATCAATGCACATCCTTAAAGTTCCATCTTTCTTTTTCATGAACAGCACTGGTGCTCCCCAAGGAGACACACTTGGTCTTATATACCCTTTGTCTAGCAGTTCTTGCAGTTGCATTTTCAATTCTATAAGTTCAGGAGGACTCATTCGATAAGGTGCTCTTGAAACAGGTGTTGCTCCTGGCACCAGATCGATTGACAAGTCAATCTCTCTTTTGGGGGGAAGATGAGGGATTTCCTTTGGAAAAACTTCTTTGAATTCTCTTATTACTGGTACAGCATCCAGTAATTCTCCTTCAGTTTTCTGTTCTGTTTCTTCCACATGCACTGCATAAACCTGATATCCTTTTCTAGCTGTTCTTTTCAATTGCAAAGTTGAAATTTGTCTGACAGAAATTTGTTTTTGTTTCCCTTTTAGAATGAAAGGTTTCCCTTCCTCATCTACACAGTGTAAAGTATTATCCCAGCAATTCATCAAAGCTTTCTTCTTTTCCAGCCAGTCCATTCCTATCAATAAATCATATGACCCTAAGGGTAAAATGTTCAAATTTACTTCTATTCTAAACTCATTTAATTGGATTTCTGTTCTGGGCAGTTTATGGGTTACCTTTCTTTTTGTTCCAGTGGCCAGCTGTACCAACCATGACTACTGAAATTTTTCAGTTTTTAAATTACATTTTTCTACAATCTTTGGACTAATGTAACTCAAAGAAGCACCTGGATCAATCAGAACAGAAACAGGTAAGTCAGAAATCTTACCCTCCATTTCCACCATGGTTGCTTGATGTTCTGCTTGCCGATTTTCCAGGGTTGCACTGATAGTTGGTATGTTTCTGGCTATATCGTTTACTGTTGTCGCTTCCCGATCCCTCATGAGCATATGAACATTTATATGGGGGCAGTCCCTCAAAAGATGGGGTTCCCCACAGCCCCAACATTTCAAGGGCTCCTTCATTCTGACTGTTCCCTCCTTTTTATTGTCTCCCTCCATTGGTTTCGATGCCACTTGAGACTGTGCAGTTTGACTTTCTTTGGGCTTTCCAAATCTTTTCCGCTGATGATCTCTGCCAAAATTCTTCAAATAGGCAGGTTTCGGTTTTCTCCCTTTGAATTCATTTTTACTTACCCAACTTTTTCCTTGATCAGTTTTTCCTTTGAACTGTTAGTAACACAATCTGGCTTTCCTAACAGCTTCGTCCATTGTTTTTAGGTTGTCAAACTCAATTTTCTCTTTGTATATCAGAGGCAAACAATTCAGAAACCTCTGTACCTTTGCCTTTTCTTCCCTTATGTAAGGTACATATCTTAACAGATTGGTAAATTTAGTGACAAACTCATCGATAGTGAGCTGTCCCAATTTAAGCTCATGAAATTATTTTGCTTTGTCATCGTAGTACCGTTCATTCAAGTAGCGATTCTTGAATTTAGCCTGGAAATATTCCCAAGTAACTGTCTTTTCATCTATGGCATGCACCATCTTGGTCTCCTCCCACCACAAGGTAGCCTTACCTTGTAGCTGGTAGACAGCTAATCTGGCCCTCAGATTGCTTTCATATTCATAAACCTGGAAATACTTAATCATATTCAGCAACCAGGCTTCTGCATCCTCCTCCTTTTCTCCATCATAGGAGGGAGGTTTGATTTTTCGGAATTCCCCTTGTAATTCCTTTTGATGCTTATTCTGATGTCGAATAACATATTCCTCATCAGATTCATCAGTTTTCCTCTTCCCGGAACCTTCGCCTTCGTGGCTATTCCGTGAGGTTAATTCTCTGATGAGCCTTTCCTGCTCCTCACTGGCTAATGACAATCTGTCATTCTGGCTTTTTATCTCAGCCAATTCTTGTTGCAATTTCTGCAACATAGCCATCATGGCCGCATTCGGATCTGGCTCACCCTGCAGATATACATAAATTCCACCACCTTCTTCCATTCTATCACCTCACTGTACACTACATAGCACAGGTCAGCGAACAGAAAAACAAAACAATAAAAAAACAAAACTTTTGCTACATCAATAAAATTACACAGTGAGTACACAGCAATCGTGAGCACAAAGTCACCAGCCCAGTTTTATAACTTGGGCTCTGATACCATTTGTCACACCTCCTAATTTCACACCCAACAAAAAAAAATTCGTCATGAACTCCGACTTGTAAATATTGACTTATTATGACATTTCACCATTTTATCATTATGCTTGTCATCATCATATACTGTCGCAATTAAATCCTCTGCTCTTACTTCTTACCTTATGTTAATTTCATCTCAAGGGTGAACATAATTTTCATGTCTTAGACTCTTACACATTCTCGCAGACCCTTGCAATTTCACCTTGGTCTTGAGGTTCATCTATTTCATTTATCAACTTGTTAAATAAAATGGTAAATTATATGAAACGTAAAATCAAATAGGAATTAAATGATTTTTGGGTCAGCCACAAGTTCGACCCTTCGATGCATAGTTAGGATTTCTCCGCTATGTGTTTTGGTATAGCCTTGAAGGAAATGATTTTTGTTTCATGTTTATATGAATCGAAAAAGTATTGTTTGGTATTTACCCCCATATACACTGGGTGACGTGACACCTATCACGTTACATAAGATTTCCAATCGCCTTTAGATATTGTACTTCGAATTGAACTCTAGGTACACGTAAGGCGTATGGTCAAAATAGATTTTAATTGTTATGGGAATCACTGCGCAGTCACTTGTGACCACGTCAGGCGTCATAACGAATAACTGAGAGTGGAATAGTTGTGTAGTTTGCTACACCCCTCTACTCGCTGGTCTGGTGCGTCCATGTCAATGTGCCAGCGCAACACGCGGGATGTACAGCCACCATACTCACACAGATGCCGGACATATCGACTTGAATTTGGATTTAAACTCCATTAATGCGATACGCAAACCTTAACTTACCCCGGCCACTCTCGATCCGTGGCTTGGCCTCCACGATTCCGCCAAGTGGACGATGGTGATCGTGTTTGATTAGGGTTAAGGCGATTCTTCATGAGTTATAAAAGTCTTCTGGATAGAGCTGAGTCGGGTTTTTTTTTTTTGCATTCTTCAGCTCGTGGTGCATCTCTGCATTTGCCAATTCCTACATTTGGCCGAGGGTTTGTGACTTCTCTGTTGCAGAGAAAGCCATGCTGCCTCAGTGCTATCCACCAGATCTCAGGTAATTTCCTCAGCGTTTTAATGTTATTGTATGATTAAATGATTCAGGATGATTATTCCACTCTGGTCATGCGCTAACTCTGAGTATGTGTTCAGTCCTTAGTAAAGGATATGCCTCTTGTTTCAGGCTACGCGTCGCATACTCTCAGCGCTAATTGTTATTGAGTTTCGATTTCAAGGATTATCGTCAACCCTACTCCTGCGAGTTCATAGGATGATACGTCTTTGGTTTGTGCCTCTGGTGAAATGGCTTCGCGTCCTATCCAACAGACGTCTAACATTTCGAAGGTTTTCATGAGGTAATTTCTCATGCATCTCGCCTCTGTTTAAATTGCAACTTCCTCCTTATTCTGAAGGTATGGCATATTAATCCCTCTCTGCGCCCAAATTTGTTTCAGGAATCTACGTATCTGTACATTGCGTTTCACAGGTATGGTTTTAACCGCTTTCATAATTTCGTTCTTCGCTTATGTCCCTTACGCTATTTCAAGTTGACTAATCCCTTTTGGTTTTGGTTGCATTTGTTGTGAACAGGTAACCAAATGATTATGGCATGTTCGTAACCACAACACTTACTCTTTTTCATCGTGAGGGTTACTAACGTTGACCTCTTGGCCATCCAGGTCGGTATTATTGTGGGATTTATTGCTCTTGTCCTATTGCGTCGTTCTCATGGCGTCGAAATCTGATATCGACCTCCTGTATTGTTGCGCAGAAGGCACTTGTTTAAATTTATTCTGTTGAAATAGGGATTGCACGTTTAATACTCTAGCCTGAAAGGCTCCTTATGTATTTTGACATTTGGGATATATATATTTTCTAGGCTGCTAAACGAAATTTCTATATACTATGCCACAGTATAAGGTTACCGGGACTGTATAAATCATGCATATAATCTCATACCATGTTAATTGGCTTTGTTAAATTTGCTCGTCCGAACTTATTTTGTTCTCTGGAAATGCTACTGACATTTCAGATTTCTAAATTGCATACTTCAGAATTTATAGGGTGTTATATATGATATTTTTCTATTCCTCTAATGTATTTTGTTCACTCTTTTTTGTTTAATTCTATACTCTGGTATCTATAGCATAATTACAATTGTCTCTCCTCCTGGTTATACTGAACTGGTGTTATGCCTGACTATCTAGGCATATGTACAGCTTGCTGGAAATTTATGAGACCATTTTATCCATAGATGATTGCTGTATATGAAAGTCTATAATTTATAATTTCTCATTTTTCAAATGTATGCAAGCATAGTTCTATTCTGCAGTTTCTTCTCATTTTATTTTACATCTAGTTACAGCTCATAATTACCTGTGCACATGGTAATAAATGTATTTAAAGGCTGGTTATGGGATTTGAACCCATTCCATTTTATTTTCTGTTGCTAAATGGAAATAGTGGTTATATAACGGTATTGTACATACAGTTTGAAACAGTTTAACTATTTACCAATGTAGTTCTCAACTGCTTACTCGTAGTTATTACCTTATATGGAATCAATCCCTGTGATCTAATATTAGAGTGGTTATCAGGAGATCAGGGTTTCTGTTTCATGTTGTTTATAAATAGGTACTCCTTTCCTCCCCTAGGCAAAGTAACTCATGCACAACCTGGTTGATTTGAATTATTAAATGCTCTGGAATTATAACAGAGTTACTTGGCTAAACTGGAGATTAGTTTATTTATTTTCTCCCTCTGTGTATTTCATCAACCATATAAGTCTTAATTTATATACTACTATAGTTCTAGTATACTATAGTGAATTTCATTTCTCTCTAGGGTAGCTGTAAATAAAATTATTCTATGAAATAGAAGCAGATTAAAAATAAATTCACAGTGGTTCCTGAAAGAACAAGGTTTCCTCAGATTTAACCCCACCTTGGGATTAGACATTCTGTGGAATTCCACTTAACAGGTTATTCTTCTACAACTGTACAGGATGACCAGGTTACTACCTGGTGACTACATTCTGTTAAATGTAGACTAATAATATGAACTAACTTAGAAGTAAATTTTGTTTTTATATGTAGCCAATTCATACTATAGCAAACAATAAGACAAATTTTCTCAGAGACATACCACTTGTGCAGTAGACCAACCTCCCAACCTTAGAGCTCTTTTGTCTCCCAGAACTCACCCCCAAGCTGAGATCACCTCCTATAGCAGATTAACCTCTAATCTGTACAAGAGCAGCTTATTTAAGCTATTGTTCCCCAAAGCATGTTTCTAATTCTGCGTCCAGAATCTCAAGATGCTTTTCTTCCTGTTTGCCTAGGCTTCCCACTTAGGGATTCTTTAAAGTTGTTTTATGCTTTTCCTCAGCTTTCCAGCTTTTTACCTCTTCCCAACTACTTTCCTCATCATTGGGGAAATTCAGATTTTTTCCTCAAAATCTAATTTTAAAACTTACTATCTTCCAAGGATTTTTGAAAGATTGTGGGGAAATATTTGCCTCATCCATCCTCAGATTTAGCAAGTGATCTCATCATCTCATTTTTGGTCAATTTGAACCACAATAATTTATTCATTTCCTCAATCAAATGTTTAATTACATTCACAAATATAATTATCCTTTGGGGTCCACTCCCCTTAGGATGTAAAGTTCAAGTATCTAACTTTAAAATGCAATCACATGAATTTGGGGTGTTACATATTCCCCCTCTGAAAATAAACACCGTCCTCGGTGTTATTATTCGACAACAAGATTTTTATTTTGCAAATAAAAATGGATATTTTTCCATCATTTCAGCCTTCTGCTCCGCAGATTCTTCAATGCTAGGGGGCATTTCACCACGCACCTTTACTGCCACTCGCTTCTCAATTCAATTTCTTCCCGCTCCAATATTTGAAGCGGTTCTGGCAGAAACTCCCCTTATGGTTCCACCTGTACAACATTCCAATCAACTATGTGAGAAGAATCATGCACATATCTTTTTAGCAATGAAACATGAAAGACATCATGGACTCTAACATGGGGTGGTAAGGCCAGCTTGTAAGCCACTGGTCCCACCCTTTCTAATATTTCAAAGGGACCACAATATCGAGGGGACAATTTAGCACAACTTCCAGCATAAAGGGTGCTCTTTTTGGGTTTAATACGCAGATATACATGCTCCCCAACTTTAAATTCTCTATGCACTCTTTTCTTATCTGCATAACTCTTTTGGCGATCCTGTGCTGTCTTGATGTTCTTTTGTATCTGTTTGACAATTCCTTCCATTTCTTGTAAGGCATCGGGTCCCAACATCAGTTTGTCTTCTGGCTGACTCCAGCTCAAAGGGGTATGACACTTCCTCCCATACAGTGCCTCAAACAGACTCATTTTAATGGAGGATTGGTAGCTATTATTATAGGAAAATTCAGCTAAATGTAAGAAATCTTCCCACTTTGAGGGTCTACCCATCACATACATTCTCAGCATGTCCTCCAAAATTTGATTAGTTCTTTCCGTTTGACCATCAGTCTGAGGGTGGTAGGTGGTGCTAAAATTTAATTTAGTGCCCATTCCTCCAAACAACCCCTTCCAAAAGGCTGTTGTAAACTTAGCATCCCTATCAGACACAATCACCTTAGGAACTCCATGGAGCCTTACTATCTCCTTCAGAAACACATTCGCTACTTGAGCGGTTCCAAAGGTAGATTTCAATGGTATAAAGTGAGCAGCTTTGGTTAGAGTGTCCACCACTACCATTACCGAATCATGCTGGTATTTGGTTTTGGGTAATCCGGTAATGAAGTCCATGGAAACGGTGTCCCACTTCCATTCTGCAATGGGCAAAGGATTTAGAAGACCAGCAGGATGCTGATGTTCCACCTTAACTAATTGACATTCCATGCATCTACTTAAATATTCTGCTACCTCTCTCTTCATTCCTGGCCAGAACAGCTTCTTTTTCAGGGCAGTTAACATTTTCTGATACCCTGGATGGCCTGCATAGGGTTGTTTGTGGTACTCATCTAGAATTTCTCTTTTTAAAGACTCTACATTGGGAATATACAATCTTTTCTTATAACAAATCAACCCTTTTTGGTTTTGGGAAAAGTCAGTTTTCTCCTTTTTCTGTAATTTCACCAAAAGTGTTTCATAATTTGGGTCTTGGTTGGTAGCCTTACTCACCAACTCTTCTACGTCTATCTGAGCACTACTTCCAATATTATTGATATGCTGACAAGCATTTCTGCTCAATGCATCAACAACCTTATTCTCCTTCCCTTTAATATGTTTTATATCCATGTCAAACTCACTTAAAAAGGACAACCATCTGGCTTGTCTGGCATTCAATTCAGTTTGAGAAAAGAAATATTTGAGGCTAATATGATCAGTCATCAATGTAAATCTTTTTCCAAGAAGATAGTGCCGCCACATTTTCAAAGCATGAATAACAGCTACTAACTCTAAATCATAGGCACTATAATTCTGTTCATGTATTTTCAGTTTCCTGGATTCGTAGGCAATCACAGAATTTTCCTGCAACAGAACTCCTCCCAACCCTTCTCCGCATGCATCCGTACATACCACAAATTCCTTATCAGGATCTGCAATCTTCAGTATAGGGGCTGTGGTAAGTTTCAGCTTTAATTGGTCAAAACTATTTTGGCATTTTTCCATCCATACAAACTTGACACCTTTCCTTTGTAAGGAAGTGATGGGATGTGCTATGGCAGAAAATCTCTCCACAAATCTGAGATAATAGCCGGAAATCCCCATGAATGATCTAAATGCTGAAACATCAGAGGGTACTAGCCATTCTTTTATAGCCTTTATCTTTTCCGGATCAACAGCAAGGCCTTGTTCAGAAATAATATGACCCAAGTATTGGATCTTGTCCTTATAGAACTCACATTTGCTAAATTTAGCGTATAGCTGATTTTCCTTTAGAGTTTGCAATACTATCCTCAGGTGTTCTTTGTGTTCCTCTTCACTGTTTGAGTAAACTAAAATATCATCTATGAACACAAGAACAAATTTATCCAAATACTTGTTTAACACACTGTTCATTAGGCACATGAATGTGGCAGGGGCGTTTGTCAAACCAAAAGGTAGAACTACAAATTCGTAGTGGCCATACCTGGTTCTAAAGGCTGTTTTGCTGATGTCTTCCTCTTTAATTCTGAGCTGGTGGTAACCAGTTCTTAAGTCAATTTTGGAGAATACTGAAGCTCCTCTCACCTGATCAAAAAGATCATCAATTCTAGGCAAAGGATATCTATTTTTAATGGTCAACTTATTCAGTTGCCTATAATCAATGCACATCCTGAAAGTTCCATCTTTCTTTTTCACGAATAGCACTGGTGCGCCCCAAGGAGACACACTTGGTCTGATATACCCTTTGTCTAGCAGTTCTTGCAGTTGCATTTTCAATTCGATCAGTTCAGGAGGACTCATTCGATAAGGTGCTCGTGGAACAGGTGTTGCTCCTGGCACCAGATCGATTGAGAAGTCAATCTCTCTTTTGGGGGGAAGATGAGGGATTTCCTTTGGAAAAACTTCCTTGAATTCTCTTATTACTGGTACAGTATCCAGTAATTCTTCTTCAGTTTTCTGTTATGTCTCTTCCACATGCACTGCATAAACCTGATATCCTTTTCTAGCTGTTCTTTTCAATTGCAAAGCTGAAATCTGTCTGACAGAAATTGGTTTTGGTTTCCCTTTGAGAATAAAAATTTTTCCTTCCTCATCTACACAATGCAAGGTCTTATCCCAGCAATTCATCAAAGCTTTCTTCTTTTCCAGCCAGTCCATTCCTATCAATAGATCATATGACCCTAAGGGTAGAATGTTCAAATTCACTTCTGTTCGAAACTCATTTAATTGGATTTATGTTCTGGGCAGTTTATGTGTTACCTTTCTTTTTGTTCCAGTGGCCAGCTGTACCAACCATGACTGTTGAAATTTTTCAGTTTTTAAGTTACATTTTTCTACAATATTTGGACTAATGTAACTCAAAGAAGCACTTGGATCAATCAGAACAGAAACAGGTAGGTCAGAAATCTTACCCTCCATTTCCACCATGGTTGCTTGATGTTCTGCTTGCCGATTTTCTAGGGCTGCACTGATAGTTGGTATGTTTCTGGCTATATCATTTACTGTTGTCGCTTCCCGATACCTCATGAGCATATGAACATTTCTATGGGGGCAGTCCCTCAAAAGATGGGGTTCCCCACAGCCCCAACATTTCAAGGGCTCCTTCATTCTGATTGTTCCCTCCTTTTTACTGTCTCCCTCCATTGGTTTCGATGCCACTTGAGACTGTGCAGTTTGACTTTCCTTGGGCTTTCCAAATATTTTCCGCTGATGATCTCTGCCAAAATTCTTCAAGTAGGCAGGTTTCGGTTTTCTCCCTTTGAATTCATTTTTACTTACCCAACTTTTTCCTTGATCAGTTTTTCCTTTGAACTGTTGGTAACACAATCTGGCTTTCCTCACAGCTTCGTCCATTGTTTTTGGATTATCAAACTCAATTTTCTCTTTATATATCAGAGGCAAAAAATTCAGAAACCTCTGTACCTTTGCCTTTTCTTCCCTTATGTAAGGTACATATCTTAATAGATTGGTAAATTTAGTGATGAACTCATCGATAGTGAGCTGTCCCAATCTAAGCTCATGAAATTCTTTTGCTTTGTCATCATAGTACCGTTCATTCAAGTAGCGATTCTTGAATTTAGTCTGGAAATCTTCCCAAGTAACTGTCTTTTCATCTATGGCATGCACCATCTTGGTCTCCTCCCACCACAAGGTAGCCTTACCTTGTAGCTGGTAGACAGCTAATCTGGCCCTCAGATTGCTTTCATATTCATAAACCTGGAAATACTTAATCATATTCAGCACCAGGCTTCAGCATCCTCCTCCGTTTCTCCATCGTAGGAGGGAGGTTTGATTTTTCGGAATTCCCCTTGCAATTCCTTTTGATGCTTATTCTGATGTCGAATAACATATTCCTCATCAGAGTCATCAGTTTTCCTCTTCCCGGAACCTTCGCCTTCGTGGCTGTTCCATGAGGTTAATTCTCTGATGAGCCTTTCCTGCTCCTCACTTGCTAATGACAATCTGTCATTCTGGCTTTTTATCTCAGCCAATTCTTGTTGCAATTTCTGCAACATAGACATCATGGCCGCATTCGGATCTGGCTCACCCTGCAGATCTACATAAATTCCACCACCTTCTTCCATTCTATCACCTCACGGTACACTACATAGCACAGGTCAGTGAACAGAAAACCAAAACAATAAAAAAAAACAAAACTTTTGCTACAGCAATAAAATTACACAATGAGTACACAGCAATCGTGAGCATCAGTCCTTAGTAAAGGATATGCCTCTTGTTTCAGGCTACGCGTCGCATACTCTCAGCGCTAATTGTTATTGAGTTTCGATTTCAAGGATTATCGTCAACCCTACTCCTGCGAGTTCATAGGATGATACGTCTTTGGTTTGTGCCTCTCGTGAAATGGCTTCGCGTCCTATCCAACAGACGTCTAACATTTCGAAGGTTTTCATGAGATAATTTCTCATGCATCTCGCCTCTGTTTAAATTGCAACTTCCTCCTTATTCTGAAGGTATGGCATATTAATCCCTCTCTGCGCCCAAATTTGTTTCAGGAATCTACGTATCTGTACATTGCGTTTCACAGGTATGGTTTTAACCGCTTTCATAATTTCGTTCTTCGCTTATGTCCCTTACGCTATTTCAAGTTGACTAATCCCTTTTGGTTTTGGTTGCATTTGTTGTGAACAGGTAACCAAATGATTATGGCATGTTCGTAACCACAACACTTACTCTTTTTCATCGTGAGGGTTACTAACGTTGACCTCTTGGCCATCCAGGTCGGTATTATTGTGGGATTTATTGCTCTTGTCCTATTGCGTCGTTCTCATGGCGTCGAAATCTGATATCGACCTCCTGTATTGTTGCGCAGAAGGCACTTGTTTAAATTTATTCTGTTGAAGTAGGGATTGCACGTTTAATACTCTAGCCTGAAAGGCTCCTTATGTATTTTGACACTTGGGATATATATATTTTCTAGGCTGCTAAACGAAATTTCTATATACTATGCCACAGTATAAGGTTACCGGGACTGTATAAATCGTGCATATAATCTCATACCATGTTAATTGGCTTTGTTAAATTTGCTTGTTTGAACTTATTTTGTTCTCTGGAAATGCTACTGACATTTCAGATTTCTAAATTGCATACTTCAAAATTTATAGGGTGTTATATATGATAGTTATCTATTCCTCTAATGTGCTTTGTTCACTCGTTTTCCGTGTAATTCTATACTCTGGTATCTATAGCATAACTACAGTTGCCTCTGCTCCTAGTTATACTGAACTGGTGTTATGCCTGACTGTCTAGGCATATGTACAGCTTGCTGGACATTGATGAGACCATTTTATCCATAGATGATTACTGTATATGAAAGTCTATAATTTATAATTTCTCATTTTTCAAATGTGTGCAAGTATCGTTCTATTCTCCAGTTTCTTCTCATTTTATTTTATATCTAGTTACAGCTCATATCTACCTGTGCACATGGTAATAAATGTATTTAAAGGCTGGTTATGGGATTTGAACCCATTCCATTTTCTTTTCTGTTGCTAAATGGAAATAGTGGTTATATGAAGGTGTTGTACATACAGTTTGAAATAGTTTAACTCTTTACGCCTGTAGTTCTCAACTGCTTCCTCGTAATTATTACCTTATATGTAATCAGTCCCTGTAATCTGATATTAGAGTGGTTACCAGGAGACCATGGTTTCTATTTCATGTTGTTTATAAATAGGTACGCCTTTCCTCCCCTAGGCCAAGTGACTCATGCACAACCTGGTTGATTTGAACTATTAAATGTTCTGGAATTATAACAAAATTTCTTGGCTGAACTTGAGATCAGTTTATTGATTCTCTCCCTCTGTGTTTTTCATAACCATTATAAGTCTTAATTTATATCCTGCTATAGTTCTGGTATACTATAGTGAATTTCATTTCTATCTAGGATAGCTGTAATTAAAATTATTCTATGAAACAGAAGCAGATTAAAAATAAATTCACAGTGTTTCCTAAAAGAACAAGGTTTCCGCAGATTTAACCCCACCCTGGGTTTAAACATTCTGTGGAATTCCACTTTACAGGTTATTCATCTACAACTATACAGGATGACCAGGTTACTACCTGGTGACTACATTCTATTAAATGTAGACTAATAATATGAACTAACTTAGAAGTAAATTTTGTTTTTATATGTAGCCAATTCATACTATAGCAAACAATAAGACAAATTTTCTCAGAGACATACAACTTGTGCAGTAGACCAACCTCCCAACCTTAGAGCTCTTTTGTCTCCCAGAACTCACCCCCGAGCTGAGATCACCTCCTATAGCAGATTAACCTCTAATCTATACAAGAGCAACTTATTTAAGCTATTGTTCCCCAAAGCATGTTTCTAATTCTGCGTCCAGAATCTCAGGATGCTTTTCTTCCTGTTTGCCTAGGCTTCCCACTTAGGGATTCTTTAAAGCTTTTTTATGCTTTTCTTAGCTTTTCTGTACTTACCTCTTCCCAACTGTTTCCTATCATTAGAAATTTCAGATTCTTCCTGACCCAATTAGAATAATTTTTCAAGGATTTTTTTTAAAGATTTGGGAAATATTTGTTCATTCATCCTCAAAAGATTTTTAACAAATATTGCAATCCTCATTTTAATAATCAGCCATAATCATTTTCTATTCATTTCCCCAAATTAAATATTTAATCACATTCACAAAATACTTATCTTTTGGGGTCCACTCCCTTAGGATTAAAGTTCAAATGTCTAGCTCGAAATTGAAAACACATAAATCGGGGGTGTTACATATTCCCCTCCTAAAATAAACACCTTCCTGTTATTATTCAACTACGTCTACTTTTCAACAAAGTTTGAGGATTCTTTCCATCATTCTACCTTCTCTTTCAGAAGCTTCTTCAAAGCAAAGAAGTGCTTCCAATCGCACTCCTTTACTCTCGCCACTGCTATGTTTCCTCAATTCAATTTCTTCCCGCTCCAATATTTGAAGCGGTTCTGGCAGAAACTCCCCTTCTGGTTCCACCTGTACCACATTCCAATCCACTATGTGAGAAGCATCATGTATATATATTTTTAATAATGAAACATGAAACACATTATGAAATCTAACATGGTGTGGTAAGGCCAGCTTGTAAGCCACTGGTCCCACCCTTTCTAATACTTCAAAAGGACCACAATATCTAGGAGCCAGTTTTGCACAACTTCCAGCATAAAGTGTGCTCTTTTTGGGTTTAATACGTAAGTACACATGCTCTCCCACTTTAAATTCTCGGTGTACTCTCTTCTTATCAGCATAGTTTTTCTGGCGATCTTGTGCTATCCTGATGTTTCTTTGTATCTATTTAACAATTCTTTCCATCTCTTGTAAGGCATCTGGTCCCAACCTCAGTTTATCCTTTGGTTGGCTCCAGCTTAAAGGAGTACGACACTTTCTTCCATAGAGTGCCTCAAAAGGACTCATTTTGATGGAGGATTGGTAGCTGTTATTATAGGCAAATTCAGCTAAATGCAGATAATCTTCCCACTTTGATGGCCTATCCATCACATACATCCTCAACATATCCTCCAAAATCTGATCAGTTCTCTTGGTCTGCCCGTCGGTTTGAGGGTGATAGGCAGTACTAAAATTCAACTTAGTGCCCATGCCGCCAAATAGACCTTTCCAAAAGGCTGATGTGAACTTAGCATCTCTATCTGAAACAATCACCTTTGGGACCCCATGTAATCTTACTATCTCTTTTAGAAACACATCTTCTACTTGAGCTGTCCCAAAAGTAGACTTTACATGTATGAAATGTGCAGCCTTTGTTAAAGTGTCTACTACTACCATCATTGAATCGTGTTGGTATTTGGTTTTGGGTAGCCCGGTTATAAAATCTATAGAAACTGTGTCCCATTTCCATTCTGCAATTGGCAAAGGGTTTAGAAGGCCAGCAGGATACTGATGTTCAGCTTTAACTAGTTGACACTCCATGCATCTAGCTAAGTATTCTGCTACATCTCTTTTCATTCCTGGCCAAAACAACTTCTTTTTCAAAGCTGTTAACATTTTCTGATATCCAGGATGCCCCGCATATGGCTGTTTGTGATATTCATCTAAAATCTCCCTTTTTAAAGTTTCTACATTGGGGATATACAATCTATTTTTGTAGCAGATCAACCCTTTTTGGTTTTGAGTGAAATCAGTCTTCTCCTTCTTTAGTAGTTTTATCAGTAGTGTTTCATAATTTGGATCTTGTTTTGCTGCCTTTTTCACCAACTCTTCTACATCGATCTGGACACTACTTCCAATGATGTTTATATTCTAACAATCATTTCTGCTCAATGGATCAGCAATTTTATTTTCTTTCCACTTCATATGTTTTATGTCCATATCGAATTCACGTAGAAAAGACAGCCATCTGGCTTGTCTAGCATTCAAATCAGTTTGGGAAAATAAATATTTGAGACTAATATGATCAGTCATCAATGTAAATTTTTTTCCAAGGAGATAGTGTCGCCACATTTTCAAGGCATGGATAACAGCCGCTAATTCTAAATCATAGGCACTATAGTTTTGTTCATGTATCTTCAGCTTCCTAGATTCATATGAAATAACTGAATTTTCCTACAAAAGAACTCCTCCCAACCCCTCTCTACAGGCATCCGTACATACCACAAATTATTTATCAGGATCTGCAATCTTTAGTATAGGGGCTATAGTAAGTTTTAGTTTTAAATGGTCAAAACTGTTTTGGCATTTTTCAGTCCACTCAAATTTGACACCCTTCCTTTGTAATGATGTTATGGGATGTTCTATGGCAGAAAATCTCTCCACAAATCTGCGATAATAACCGGCAATCCACATGAATGATCTCACTGCTGAGACATCAGTTGACACTGGCCATTCTTTTATAGCCTTTATCTTTTCAGGGTCAACAGCAAGGCCTTGTTCAGAAATAATATACCCCAAGTATTGAATCTTGTCTTTATAAAATTCACATTTACTGAACTTGGCATATAACTAGTTTTCTTTCAAAGTTTGCAATACTATCCTCAAGTGCTCTTTATGTTCCTCCTCACTTTTTGAGTAAACTAAAATGTCATCTATGAACACAAGTACAAATTTGTCCAAGTACTTATTTAACACACTGTTCATTAAGCACATAAAAGTGGTAGGGGCATTTGTCAAACCAAAAGGTAGGACTACAAATTCGTAGTGACCATACCTGGTTCGAAAGGTTGCTTTGCTGATGTCTTCTTCTTTAATTCTGAGCTGGTGATAACCAGTCCTTAAGTCAATCTTCGAAAATACCGAAGCTCCTCTCACTTGGTCAAAAAGATCATCAATTCTGGGCAAGGGGTATCTGTTTTTAATGGTCAACTTATTCAGTTGACGGTAATCAATGCACATCCTAAAAGTTCCATCTTTCTTTTTCACAAATAGGACCGGTGCTCCCCAAGGAGACACACTCGGTCTGATATAACCTTTATCTAACAATTCTTGCAATTGCATTTTCAGTTCTATGAGTTCGAGGGGGCTCATTCGATAAGGGGCGCGGGAAACAGGTGTTGCTCCCGGCACCAGATCGATTGACAAGTCAATCTCTCTTTTGGGGGGAAGATGAGGAATCTCATCTCGAAAGACTTCCTTAAACTCTCTTACTACTGGTACAACATCTAGCAATATTTCTTCAGTTTTCTGTTCTGTTTCTTCCACATGTACTGCATAAACTTGGTATCCTTTTCTAGCTGTTCGTTTTAATTGCAATGCTGATATTTGTCTTACAGAGATAGGTTTTGGTTTTCCCTTGAGAATAAAATGTTTCCCTTCTTCATCTACACAATGCAGGGTCTTATCCCAACAATTCATCAGGTCCTTCTTCTTTTCCAGCCAGTCCATTCCTATCAGCAAGTCATATGAAACTAAAGGCAGAATGTTCAGATTTACTTCTGTTTCAAAATCATTTAATTTAATTGATGTTCGGGGCAATTTATGTGTTACCTTCCTCTTGGTTCCAGTGGCCAGCTGAACCAACCATGACTGCTGAAATTTTTCAGTTTTAATATTACATTTTTCTACAATTTTTGGACTAATGTAACTCAAAGAAGCACCCGGATCAATCAAAACTGTAACAGATTGGTCAGAAATCTTACCCTCCATTTCAACCATGGTAGCTTGATGTTCTGCTTGTCGATTTTCCAAGGCTGCACTGATGGTTGGTATATTTCTGGCTATGTCATTTACTGTGGTGGCTTCTCGATCTCTCATAATCATCTGAATGTTTCGATGGGGACAATCCCTCAACAGATGGGGTTCTCCACATCCCCAAAATTTCAAGGGTTCTCTCATTTTCACTGTGCCCTCTTTCTTATTGTCTCCATCTATTTGTTTTGAGGCCACTTAGGACTGAGCAGTTTGACTTTCTTTGGGTTTATTCAACTTTTTCCGCTGATGATCCTTGCCGAAATTCTTCAAATAGGCTGGTTTCTGTTTCTTCCCTTTGAATTCACTCTTATTTACCCAACCTTTCCCATGTTCCATTTTTCCCTTGAACTGTTGGTAACATAATCTAGCTTTCCTCACTGCCTCGTCCATAATTTTTGGGTTTTCAAACTCGATTTTCTCTTTGTACACAGTAGGCAAACAGTTCAAAAACCTTTGTACCTTTGCCTTCTCTTCCCTAATGTAAGGGACATATCTCAACAGATTTGTAAACTTAGTGACAAACTCATCAATAGTAAGCTGTCCCAGTCTAAGCTCATGAAATTCCTTTGCCTTATCATCATAATAATGCTCATTCAAGTAGGCGGTTTTTGAACTTATCCTGAAATTCTTCCCAAGTCACTGTCTTTTCATTAATGGCATGGACAATTTTCGTCTCCTCCCACCACAAGGTAGCCTTACCTTGTAGCTGGTAAACATCTAATCTGGCCTTCAGATTGCTTTCGTATTCATAGACCTGGAAATACTTAATCATGTTCAGCTTCAGCATCTTCCTCCTTCTCTCCATCATAGGAGGGAGGTTTGATCTTTCGAAACTCGCCCTGTAGTTCTTTTTTCTGTTTATATCGATGCCTAACAGCATCATCATCCTCAGACTCATCAGTCTTCCTCTTTCCGGAACCCTCACCTTCTTGGATGTTCCACGAAGTTAGTTCTCTGATGAGCTTTTCCTGCTCCTCACTGGCTAATGACAATCTGTCATTCTGGCTTCTTATCTTAGCCAATTCTTGTTGCAACCTATGCAACATAGCCATCACCGGAGCATTGGGATCTGGTGTATTATCCTCATCACGCAGATCACCATAAATTTTTTCACCTTCTGCCATTCCAGCACCACTGTACACTACACAACACAGATCAGTAAAAATAACAAAATTTTTTTTTCACAGAAATTAATTTATACAGTGAACACACAGAAACAATGAGCACAATAAAAACAACCCAGTTTGATATAACTTGGGCTCCGATACCATTTGTTATGTCCCTCAACTTCAATTTTTTTTTCTTTTTTCTTTTTCCCCCTAAGTGCACTTGTATAGCTTCACTTGTACAAGGTTTGTTATAGCATAGCACACTACCCTTCTACCTATATATATATATTTTTTCTCATATATTTTATTGTAAGAGCAGGGTGTGCTATTTCAATCTCGACCTCAACCATAACATTTGTGCTTACACTTATTTATCATCAAAATGATATAGCTTAACTATTTCCTCATCAAATCGATATGGCTTAACTATTTCCTTGGTCAATAATTTAATGTTACAAAGTAACGTATGCACCAATGAATACTTTATAGATCATCTACTTAACCCTCCTCCCCACTAAGTGCACTTGTATAGCTTCACTTGTACAAGGTTTGTTTTAGCATAGCACACTACCCTTCTACCTATATATATATATATATATATATATATATATATATTAAGTTCATATATTTTATTGTAATAGCAGGGTGTGTTATTTCAATCTCGACCTCAACCATAATATTTGTGCTTACCTCATCAAATCGATATGGCTTAACTATTTCCTTGGTCAATAATTTAATGTTACAAAGTAACGTATGCACCAATGAATACTTTATAGATCGTCTACTTAACCCTCCTCCATTTATGATTAAGCTACATTCGCTATGTGATGGTGATAGTACGCATCACTATGGTTTCATATTTGATTCTTATGCCAAGTTCGATATCAGTTTCTCGTTTTTGGTGTTGTTGTATCCATTTCATCTGGTCATAAGAAATTGATTTCGTATCGGGGAAAAGCTACGGCCTTCGTCCTTGTTCGTTCTTACTTAAGCATCGTTTTAATGGTTGCGTCCTGCCAAAGGGATTTTCATTCACTCCTATTACGATTTCCTGGGTACTTAATTAAATTTTGTTTCGTTGAATTAATTGAGGCGTGGTCCTTTTTTTGTGCTTTCATGTATCTCCTGATATGAATGCGTGCTATGAAATCGTTTGACATATCTTATCACCAGTACGCCATCAGTTTCGAAGCTTTCTTGAGGTACTTACCTCTGCGGTTATTGCCAGAGGTGAGCATCGTCCTACACGTGGACGGCAGAGAACTGAGATAATTTAGGGTTTAGTTCTGTTATAAGTTCGATGGTTTTTTTTCTATAACTTTCATTTGGAAATGTTACCAATTTCTCTCAGAGAAGGCCGAGTCTGTCGGAATTGCGTCTGCATTCACTTATATCATTCAACGTCAACCTTTCAAGCGCAGGGGAATTAATTTGTAAGGTAATAATTCCTGCTATATTTTTTTTCTCTCCTTTTAATGGGTAAGTTCGTCTCATATCTTGGAGAAATGACATGTTTTTCATATTATTGTTCTCGTTGAAGCTTTCGATGATGGTCTCTTAATTTGGGTCTTTGCCTGCTAATTTCTTGGATTTAACTCTGTCTATTGAGTCTGAAATCGAATGCGATTATTTTGATTTTGGAGCACTATGTATTTAATCTTCATTATTTGAGCTCGATTTTGTATGATGAATTTGCATCGTGGCTGCACTAGAAATCGTAGGGTTCTAGATGAACCGACCTCGCGCCACAGTAGTTGTAGTTTATTTTCGTGGTAATGTTCTGATGCCGTTCCACTCAGATTAACGCGCTTATCATTTTTCTCATTCAGGGATTGAGAGATTTTATTTCAAATCCCTATTCAGTCTTGTTGTGTATTAGTTCATACACGACTGTGAGCTTTAACTCAACAATTTGGTATTATATGCAGAGGTTCGTTGCTATTCTCCTGCGCTGATTTGACCATAATTTCAGAGGTAATACCTTGTACTCTTTGGCATTCTTGAATGATTAAGTTTCTATTATGGCTATACTATTAACTAATTCATCCCGGCACCTTCCAGGCATCCGACCGAAGAGATCGGTTTCTTCCTATAGGTTTTTGGGTAAGTAGAATTTGGTTTCGTTATCGTAACCTCTTATAGCCGTCCCTTTCAATTTTTATTCCTATATATTAACTTCATTCCCGAACTGTTAATGCAGGTACACTACTTCCCTCCCGCATAGAATTTTGAGGGTCTCATACTCATTCTTGCGATAGGATTATTCTAACAATTTTATCTTTTTCATGGTCATAGGCCGACGTCTATCTCTTGTTAGCAATGGTGTTTTCCTTCAATTACTATTTAATTTAATTCACAGTTTCCTCATTATAAAGTTTTTTTGTTTTGTTTTGTTGGTAGCATTAAATTTCGGCCCAAGGCTGAAACTATTAACATTATAGCGGTGATAGAATTTTCTGGACAATGGATTCTGGAATATCATGTTGAACTATGCGAGCCCATTTTGTAAATGGATCCATTCCTTGATATACATATAGATGTATAATAGCTCTCGATTTTAGTTCCATAATACGTTTTTCAATTTACCTAGTGATTTACCTAAAGACAATGAAGACAGAAATACGTTTACTGGCCTTATTTATACTTCTTGTTTCTTTCTCATGGAATTAAGATAACCGAATATGAGTTTCTTTGTCATATTAGTTTCTAAGTACGAAGTTTGAACAGTACCTCAGAATTTTCCAATAACCTGAGAATTGATATTCCCAGTTGTATTTTATACATCTATCATAGTTCTCTCAATAGCTAAGGCTTTTGTTTTTATTTATAACAGTTATCCTGTCTTACGATAACTATAATTGTTATGGTCACAACTGCTGCAATACATGTATTGGTTGATTTCACTGTTAGATCTTTCGTAAATCTGATGATAAAGTGTATGTTTATTTTCATAGCTATATTTATTCTTTACTCAGATACATGCATTATGTATAGTTTTACATACTCCTTTTTCTTTACAATCCTTGCTTCTTGTAGGGTGCTAGTCATACATTCAATATATCTATTTTCTTCAACTGCCATTGGTTACAGAATTTGTAATACTAACTAGTAGGGTCTCTGCATTAGCTGAGTGGTATACGGCACTGAATCTACAAGTTTTTTTTTTTTTTTTTTGCTTAAAATATGTTTCTACTGTAACTGGCAGTTAATAGATAGTACTTCATTACCATCTTGCAAATTTACTAGTCTATACTGTACTTAGGCATTTGAATACATTTTGCACGACTCATAAAATTGCAGTATGTACACTATTTGAATTCTATTGTTAACAGAAGCAGATTAAATTTACAAAAAATTGAATTATGAGGTATTATAAATCTCCAGATTTAAACCACATATTGGTTTAGAGATTCTGGAGGATTTCTCCTCATTTTTCTAGTTTCTACAACTATGTAGAGATGAGAGGGTTAATTCCATTCTTAACTCTGTAAATGTATGGAACACTAATTTAAATTCAGAAAACAATTATACATAAATAGCTCTAATCTGATCCATCGCACTTAAATATTCAGCTACTCTTAATTTCTGTGAGCATACCCGTTTGGAAATTGACCAGTCCTCCCAACCTTAGAATTCGTCTATCTCCAGAATTCACCCCCGAGCTGAGATCCCTCCAAGAACAGATCAACCTCAATCTATTTAGGAGCAGCTTATTTAAGCTATTGTTCCCCAAAGCCTGTTTCTAATTCTGCGTCCATAATATCAGGATGCTTTTCTTCCTGTTTGCCTAGGCTTCCCATTTTAGGGATTCTTTAAAGCTGTTTTATGCTTTTCCCAGCTTTTCCAGCTTTTTACCTCTTCCCAACTATTTTCCTCATCATTGGTGGAATTTAGATTTTTCCTCAAAAATCTAAATTAGAAATAATTTCTTTCAAGGATTTTTGAAAGATTGTGGGGAAAGCATTTTCCTTATCCATCCTCATGGATTTAGCAAGTGATCTCATAAATCTCATTTTGGTCAACCTGCACAAGAATCATTTTATTCATTTCCTCAAATTTAAATATTTAATTACATTCACAAAATACTTGTCCTTTGGGGTCCACTCCCCTTAGGATTAAATTTCAAAAGTCTAGTTTTAAATTTCAAACACATAAACTAGGGGTGTTACATGCACAAAATGGGCAGGCAGACGAGGCCATGGAGCTTTTCAAGAAAATGTGGCTTGTGGGTGTGAAGGCAAACACCAAAAAATATGCCAGTGTTCTGCCGGCATGTGCCGATCTGGAACAGGGTATGGAAATTGTAACATGTTTACCTTAAAACTATATATATAAATAAAATATCTACCAGCATTTATACAAAGGTGTCATATGCATAAGCGTTAAATAACCACGATTTAACCCCCATGACTTGTATTTAATTATATTAATGATTAATTCTACCTTATATGACTTCATCATGCTAGCGTAATTCCCCAAACATATATATATATATATATATTTTAAATTGGATTTATTGCTTGACATAGGCATAAAATGGTTTGGATCCCTTAGCTTCCATTATGTAATTTCATGTTCTGCTTTAAAACAAGAATTTTCCCTTTTAATTATAATACGTGCCATCCGTATGACTTGGTATTCGAGAGGGTTACGGATTTCACCTCCTCAACTGGTAAAATAAGAATTGAACCTTTTGGAAAGAACCTTCTGGATCATCTTGGAGCTTACAGGTGTCGGTCATCAAAACATTTGTTGATCTCCACCATAGATTCCTTGGCTCCTATTTCGGACGGTCACGATTTTCTACTGAACGGTTTGGTATTGAGACCCTACTACTGTGGTCCTTGGCCCATTCTGTCATGCTGAGGAGCCGAACAGAAAACATACCCTGGTGCCAGAAACAGATCTGAAGTGGAATGCACACGGATTTCTTGAACAGGTAACAACAGTATACTTCAATAATTACATTCATAGACTTTTGTCATCCAAAATACTTCCTTTCAAAGTTTGTTTTTCTAATTAGTGTTGTATGTTTTTCATTTCCAATGCCCCTTCTCAGCTCTAGCGGTGATTCGCTTTAAAAGGGTCAGCTTCTATTTTAGAATCGTTTGTTCATATGTTTAACCATGCTCTCACAAATTTTACTGTGACATGGCTAGGGTCTTTCTACTGTTCTCCAGAATTATAATTTACGGTGCGGGTTTCCACGACTTCCACCAGAGGTTATGATGTGAACAAATCTACTAAAGACTGCTCTGCGTCTTACCAGGTATGTTTCGTATATCTTGGTGCTTGCCTTTTTACCCAACATTGAGAGTCACCGAGCAAGAATTTGACTTGCACAGGTGTACGAAGCTATGGATTACGGCTACCATTTGGATTATTGGCCCCATTTTATACAGCGAGGGTTCAGTAAAAATTGTTAAGTCTCTCAGGAGTTTTAGGGTTCGAATTTTTGTTTTAATTATCTCATAACTATACTGCCTCTAGTCATATAAATGGTACCAAGGTTGATTGCTACTTCCCTTTCAAAGGATACTAGCAAATATTTGCAAAGATACAAATTTAATTTGGAGGAATACCCGGTTCTATACAGGTGTATTCGTTGTTGTTTTCCCACTACCCTTATGCATTTTGGGTTCATTTTTATGTATATGTGTAAATGTGTCACAGCTGTTTCCTTCAAATTCATATATATACATAGTAATTCCATTGTGGGTTATAATCATTTACTTAAATTTGTTGCAAAACTCCTATCTGCTCACCCTTTAACATTCTTGTAGTTCAAGTTTAGTCTCGAGATGTCCATTTACTACCAAATTTACATTTCTAACTAAAAATAATTATTCATTTCTATTAGTATGAAGAACTTCTTGTTCTAGTTACCATCATCATTTACTTTCATTTATAAATCAATATTGTAAGTGCACTGAGAATAATATTCCACATTTTTTTAGCATTTCATTTGTTATGAATGCATCAAATAAAATGTTATATATATATATATATATATATATATATATATATATATATATATATATATCTTTTGTATAATATTCTGTTTTTCTTTGCACTCAGATTAAACAGTCCAAATCTTTGTTTATACATGAATGACCAGTGAGAATACTTTACCAAAATACCCAAAGAAGTACATGTTGTTCCATTAGAATTCAACAATACTCAAGATTCATTCTACAAGGTTACTTACATTAACCTTATGAGCTTAATTTCATAAATTTAAGTATTCAATCAATCATCATTGAGCTGTAGGTAAATTACTACTAACGGTTGCAAGAATACTATGAAGCCATAAATATTTTCTTTTGTTACTGAACATATTCTCATTTAATGTAGAAACCAATAGTCAACCATCAATCTACACAATTGTAAAGACATAACTTTATAAGTGTAGAATACATATCTGTTTTGTAGAATCCTTTCCAGAAGATCTCTCCGCCCAACCTCGAGGCTGGCTATGATGTCCAGTCTCTCCCCCGAGCTTTTCTTCTCCAAACTAGAGTAATTTATCTAGTCTAAGCATCAAGACACCAAGTCCACCTTAGACATTCACCCTTTCAGGGTTAAATTCAGAAATCTCCACTGGTCTATTACACCCAGCTCAAGAGTTTTCAGAAATCTCCACTGGTCTATTACACCCAGCTCAAGAGTTTTCTCCTGTTGGCAGCGTCCTGCCCAGCCTTCATGGCTCATTCGCTTTTTCCTTTTTCTTTTTCCTCCTGTTCCTCCAGCCCCCAGGCCTTCCTTGGAATCCCTCTTTTAATCAAGGGTGTCATAACTGTCATAACTATTAGTAACTATCTAGGAGGTTATTTAATTATTATTTTTTTTTAAAAGAAAATAAAATCAAGATAACTTTAAAGATTAATTCTCTACAGTTCGTTGAATTACTGTAGTAAAAAGGTAAATTAGTAAAAAGGTAAATTACTAATTTACTAAAAAGGTAAATTAGGTATTTACTTTTCAAAGGGTGTTACATCTTTCCCCCCTTGAACGAAACACCGTCCTCGGTGTTTCCTCACTTTGAACACAGGTCAGAATATACTTACGCATAAGACATTTATTTTAATTTTCACAGGTAGTTCGTCTTTCTTAAAGTACCTTTGTTGTACTTAATCGGATGATTGCCTACTTTCTGTAACATCATTTCCTCTAAGTGAGAATACTCAGAGGTTCAATTATGGTTACTTTCACCATTCTCGTGGTTATTAGCTTCTCGTTAATACTTATATAAAATAAATAATAATTTTTTATCATACCTCATAACCTATGAAGGGTTACTAAACTTCATATCTGTTTTATTCTAAATTCTTTCATTTACCCAATGATTTCGCCAATTGATAATCGACAAATCCAAGTATTACTATTACAATTTTCAATCCTCCATGATATCAATTTTTTTTTTTTTTTCTCTACTTGTTAATTGATAATAATGATATTTTCAGAGTTCAATAATTCTTCTCTCTCATGAGAGATCGTTCCAATTAGCACTATAATACCCTTATTCTTATTCACCTGTTTATGCATACTAGTTTTATGCCATCAAGGCTTAGGATGAACCCAACCTCAAGATTGGATATGAGGTCCAATATCTCACTAAAGATTTTCTTCTCCATAGAGTGGTAGTTAACATTACAGGTTAGCAAATCTGAACATCAAGACTCCCAATCCAGTTCAATTTTCTTTTCTTTTATTTATTTATTTTTTTAAATATCTAGGATTCATTCCAAGAGTCTCCATTGGTTTATTCCACCCAGCTCAAGAGAATTCTCTGGCAATGTCCTACGTAGCCTTCAATGGTCTCTTTTCCTTGCCCTTAGCATAATGATGTCTACTTGCCCAAGTGGCTTGATTGTGCTAATTTTGTATTGCCCCTTTGTGTCTAGTAATTAAGTTATTAGGAACCCATTGCAACACGGAGCCCATTCTGCAGCCTACTTTTCTAGTTTTGGCTCTTTGCTTCGTCGCATTGCAGATAATGAATAAATGTTGTATATTAGCAGATTTATTATCACACTTTATGTCAATTCCTTAGCATGTCGCCCACTTTATTGGGTGAGTGGGTTGCCAAAGTAATCTGACTCTGTTTGGATCACACCAATATCTCCCAGGAATGTCATTTACACGATTTATTGTCAATTCCAAATAACTGCCTAGTAATTTCATCTTATACCACTGAAACATCACGTCTTAAAATTCATACATCTTCCACAAATATATTTTAACATCATGCAACTACACTTTCATGAATCTACATTTTTCCCTTCGAATTCAACTCATGAGATGCAACATTAAAAACAAGTTATCACTACGATGGAATTATGATACCCAGTGATTCGTGACTAAGTATGTTGACTTAACTGTAACAGTGGATATACATTGAGGATGCATCTCTCAAATAATATCAAGGAGCTCAAATCTAGCTTTCTTTCTTTTCTTAATCCTTCAGTAGGATGGTACTAATCAGTAGAGTCATTTTCGACACTTTTTAAAACAGCCTATTAAATTAGTCATCTATACACAAGGACAAGGTGTGCGGGTATGTGGATGGAAACCATCACAATACAAATTTAGACTACTTTTTTTTTGTTTTTTTTTTTAACAGCTATACATGCATGCTCTAGGACACTGAACAAAATCCCACAGAAAAACAATTTCTTTTATCAACAGGGACACTATTCTGTATGAAATATCCATGCCAACAATATCTTATATCTGGGGGCATTATCAATATCCTCTAATAGTTTATATAACCATATATTACCTTTGTGTTCTCCCTTATATGTTTCTGTAGAACTCCACAGTGGTTTAGAGCCAAGGACCTATTTGATACACAAGAATTTCCCCTGGACTTGCAAGCCATGGTGCATCATTGGCCTTGCATTCCTATTATGATGGAAACATATGAAATCACCATTTAGATTTCAAACCATACCAATAATCCCAATTATATCTTTTTCTGAATTAATTATCATTGGGTGCTCTGGTCAGACACCATAATTTGACTAGATGATAGTTCAAATCAAAGGCTCCTTGCTACGTCATCAACACTAAACAACATTTGACTGTATCTTATATATATCTAAATGAAAACAAGAACATATTTTTTTTTTTTATTTAACTCTTCCACCACAAGGATGAAACTAGTGAAAGAACTCATCATCCACAAGATCAATACCAAATACAAGCTGTCATTTTCATTCTTCATGCACTGCCATCAAAAACCATTCAATGTGCAAACAATTTTATCCATCAGATAGTGAACTCTCTCTTTCCCTTTCTCATTCATTGGCACCTAGAATGCACTTTCCTGTTTGCCAACAAGAACTTAAAGATCAAAATTATGATCAAATATTTATGTTTTCACAACACAACAGCAAGGACACAATATTTTTTTAAGGGTCATCATTCTTAGTCTTGGATATAGGCGATTATTATTATTATTCGTTTCTTTAGCCTTATGAGGTTTCCTTGCATAGTCAAAATTCCACTATCTGAAGTGGAGCCATCAATTATCAATGTCCAATTCTGAAGTTGTCAACATGAGTCAGCACTTATTAAGAAGCATAGGTACAGATGCATATTGCACTCCTCTAATGATGTTGGTTTTGGGTAAGACTTCTTTCTTTCAAAGAAATTCATAACTTTTGCAAATAAGCCTTTCCACCCTTAATTCCAGAATGCATGAAGAGTGTATCATTTAATCTATCCATACATATTTCTTATCAACACAACCAAATTAATTTATTCCAGCTTTTAACTACTACTTGAAATACAAACACTTGTTCAAAAGAACTAACCACCAACAATGCCACCACTAAACTTCCAGTGCAACTTGTTTTACTTCCAAACAAAGGTTCATCATTCTCTCTTTTTTTCTTTTTTTTTCTTTTAATATGATATGACTGTAAGAATAAATCATGTAGCGTGATAATTTTCTCTTCCAATGTGTATTAACCGATACAATCAAACCTACTCAATTTGGTTATTCATGTATTTCACTATTCAGTTTTTGTTTGTTTGTTTGTTTGTTTGTTTATCTGTGTTTTGGTTGTTTTCCGAAGTACAACAACTCATTTCTCCACAATCGTTCTTATTCATGGGAGAGAAAAGTGTTACCACTTCAATTATTCCTACAATAGTGACATTCAAACAAAAAAATTCTGGTATCGAATCCCTACAAACAAGGATTCATACAAACATGGATGCTAAGAGAAACATTTCCATCTTAAAACCTAAACAAAAAACTCCCTTGAGGTCAATACCAGTGGCACGGTGTAACCATCATGGGCCACCATTCCTCCATACCAATCATGTGTGGCTTTTGTATAATGACAAGATAAGCACACTCGACATAAATCATAGAAATTATTTTCATGCTCAAAAATAAATTTTTTCTTTATTCACTCTGTTGATATTTTTCCTACTCAAATTTGGCTTGGTAAAATAAAATTCAACATTCAGAAGCCAAAACAAAGGATTGCATGTTGCACTAGGACTTTGAATCTTCACCGAAATAATAAGATACCCAATCACTGTTTAACCAAAAAGTGAACACAATGTTGTGGGACATCTATTTAAGCAATTTTCTTGATGGTAACTGCAATTATGTGAAACAAATCTTGGCATATTCTATCATACATCAAACATATCGATCACTTAATAAATAAAAAAAAAAATTACCAATACTGCTAGAAAGACAGACAATGAGTAGAGAAAGACTCATATGTCATTGCAACCCTAAGTATTGCAAACTATCTGGAAAATGTGACAGGTCTAGGACCTATAAGTGACAATCTCATGACTCAAATTTAGAGAAAAGTTGTCACAGATCTGAAATACTTAATTGTACCATAATACCTATTCTAGAAGGTCATCGTAATATCTGCACTTGTAACCTCATGCACATAGTTGTACCAAGATAGAATTTAAGATTCCTTGAGGAAAGACAGACTAACATATTGAGAATTTTGTTTATTCAACTCTTGTCATGTCATTCACACACCTATCCAAAGGTACATGGACTCCACATTTTTGTAACCAAAGGCTCATGTCCAAGTTGTATAATCATAATAGTAATTTTTTTTTTTAAAGAGATCTCATATGCACAAATGTATATATCCTAGTTTTATCTCACAACTTATTTCTTATCATTCCATTCGTGAAGTTCGTCTGTGACGTACTATTGACAAATCATGATTTAATGAATATCTAGATAAAATGTGTTAAATAAGCACGGTTGTTGGTCCTCTTGGGTTCCTTTCATCTCACCTCCTACAAGTAAGGGCACACCAACAATAACTCTATTAATTGACTAAATTCATTCTCGTAACTTATGAAAAATTTCTTTACCAAGCTCTTCTGTAGAGTCTTATTCACTTAGTGGGATGGTCTTCTTTAGCGTAGTCAGGCTCATAGGCCCCAGCGCTGAATCCTTCAGCTCTGATACCACTTGTAACATACACCGATAGCTAACCATAAAACTATATATATAAATAGAATATCTACCAGCATTTATACAAAGATGTCATATTCATAAATGTTAAATAACCACGATTTAACCCCCATGACTTGTATGTAATTATATTAATGATTAATTCTACCTTATATGACTTCATCATGCTAGCGTAATTCCCCAAATATATAAATATATTTTTTTAATTGGATTTATTCCTTGACATAGGCATAAAATGGTTTGGATCCCTTTGCCGCCATTATGTTATTTCATGTTCTGCTGTAAAACAAGAATTTCCCTTTTAATTATTATACATGTCATCTGTGTGACTTGTTATTCGAGAGGGTTACGCATTTCACCTCCTTAACTGGTAAAATAAGAATTGAACCTTTTGGAAAGAACTTTCTGGATCGTCCTGGAGCTTACAGGTGTCAGTCATCAAAACATTTGTTGATCTCCACCATAGATTCCTTGGCTCCTATTTCGGACGGTAAAGATTTTCTCCTGGATGGTTTGGTATTGAGACCCTACTGTTGTGGTCCTTGGCCCATTCTATCATGCTGAAGAGCCGAACAGAAGAGCACTGTACCCTGGTGTTGAATTTTGAATGCACGCGGAGTTCTTGAACAGGTAACAACAGTTATAGTTCAATAATTACATTCATAGGCTTTTGTCATCCAATATACTTCTTTTCAAGGTTTGTCTTTCTAATTAGTGTTGTATGTTTTTCCTTTCCAGTGCCACTTCTCAGCTCTGGCGGTGATTCGCTTAAGGCCGAAAGGGTCAGCTTCTATTTCAGAATTCGTTTGTTCATATGTTTAACCATGCTCTCACAAATTTACTGTGACATGGCTAGGGCCTTTCTACGGTTCTCCAAGATTATAATTATGGTGCAAGTTTCCACGACTTCCACCGGATGTTAGGATGTGAACAAATCTTCTAAAAACTGCTCTGCATCTTACCAGGTACGTTTCGTATATCTTGGAACTTGCCTTTTCACCCAACATTGAGAGTCACCAAGCAAGACTTTGACTTGCGCAGGTGTTTGAAGCTATGGATTAAGGCTACCATGTGGATTATGGGCCCCATTTTATACGGCGAGGGTTTAGTAAAAATTGTTAAATCTCTCAGGAGTTTAGGGTTCAAATTTTTGTTTTAATTATCCGAGTACTATTCTGCCTTCAGTCATATAAATGGTACCAAGGTTGATTGGTACTTCCCTCTCAAAGAATACTAGCAAATGTTTGCAATGATACAAACTTGGCTGGAGGAATACCTAGTTATATTCTGGTGTATTCGTTGTTGTTTTTCCCACTACCCTTGTGCATTTTGGGTTTTCGTTTTTATGTATATGTGTAAATGTATCACAACTGTTTACTTCAAATTCATATGTATACATAGTAATTTCCATTGTGGGTTATACTCATTTACTTAAATTTGTTGCAGAACTCTTATCCGATCACCCTTTAATGTTCTTGTAGTTCAATTTCAGTCTCAGATGTCCATTTACTACCACAGTTTTGTTTCTAACCAAAAATAATTATTCGTTTCTATTTGCTGCAGAGAACTTACTGTTCTAGTTACCATCATCATTCATTTATAATTCAATATTGTAAGTGCACCGAGAATAATATTCCACGTTTTTTAGTATTTCATTTGTTATGAATGCATCAAATAAAATGTTCCATATATATATATATATACATCTTTTGTATAATATTCTGTTTCTCTTTGCACCCAGATTAAACATTCCAAATCTTTGTTTATACATGAATGACCAGTGAGAATACTTTACCAAAATACCCAAAGAAGTACATGTTGTTCCATTAGAATTCAACAATACTCAAGATTCATTCTACAAGTTTAATTAAATTAACCACATGAGTTTATTTCCATAAATTTAAGTATTCATTCTAACATCATTGAGCTATAGGTAAATTACTGCTAACAGGTTGCAAAATACTATCAAGCTATAGATATTTTCTTTTGTTACTGAGCTTATTTACATTTAATGTAGAAACCAATAGTCAACCATCAATCTACACAATTGTAAACACGTAACTTTATAAGAGTACAATACATATCTGTTTTCTAGAATCCTTTCCATAAGATCTCTCCGCCCAACCTCGAGACTGGCTATGACGTCCAGTCTCTCCCCCAAGCTCTTCTTCTCCAAACTAGAGTAATTTATCTAGTCTGAGCATCAAGACACCAAGTCCAGCTTAGACATTCACCCTTCCAGGGTTAAATTCAGAAATCTCCATTGGTCTATTACACCCAGCTCAAGAGTTTTCAGAAATCTCCACTGGTCTGTTACACCCAGCTTAAGAGTTTTTTTGCTGTTGGCAGCGTCCTGCCCAACCTTCATGGCTCTTTCACTTTCTCCTTTTTCTTTTTCCTCCTGTTCCTCTAGCCCCCTAGGCCTTCCTCGGAATCCCTCTTTCAATCAAGGGTTTCATAACTGTCATAAATTTCAGTAACTATCTAAGAGGTTATTTAATTATTTTTTTAAAAGAAAATAAAATCAAGATAACTTTAAAGATTTAATTCTATAGTTCGTTGAATTACTGTAGTAAAAAGGTAAATTAGGTATTTACTTTTCACTGGGGTGTTACAGAAATCCATGGGGAAATAATCAGAAGTGGTTTCCAGTCTCATGTCTTTGTTGAAAGTGCCCTTGTAGATATGTATGCAAGATGCGGGAGCGTAGAATATGCACACCATTTGTTTGCCAGAATGCGTAAACGGGATACTATGTCGTGGGCAGTGATGATTGCAGGTGTTACGTGGAACGACTGGGATGAATGTGCAATTTGTTGATGATGTACACCCAACCATTAAGAGAGGCGATTACATCCTTCTCTTTCCCCCATGCTCCACAACTAAGAGGTATAGGTTGCCAGTATTTTCTGTTGTGACGTCGGGACTCCTAGTCGAGTCAGTACCCGAAATTCTCAGGAATGCTGAGTGATTTCCACTAGTCTCTACCATCTCAGGAAATTCTCCACTCTCTTCCTTAGTCTATGAACAGAACCCCCATTCCTCACTAGGATATGCCTCTTATCCTCAAAGGAACAAGTAATTGTTCAAAGTGTCTAACTATCTCCTAGTTCTTGGAATACTTTTACCATGAGCCTTTTTACTTTTTATGGAACTGTTTTGCCATAACTAATTTTATTTTTCATATTAACAACAAAGAAAATAAACTTTTCCAGAAACATTAAATGTCTAAATCTTTTTTTTTTAAATAATAACAAAATGTCAGTTTACTAGTTAACAACTAGTTAATACCAAATGCAGCTCTCACAATTTTTTTTTCTTTCTAATTTATAAAACACAAAACTTTCATATATTATATACATTTATTATTATATATTTATATTCTTATTAAACAACCATTATTATTTTATTTAAATTAATGTATATTTTACTTAAAATTTTATTTATTTATTTATGTTAGAGATATTCATAGGTTTTTTTTATTAGGTTAAGAGGTTATAAAATACGTAGAAACCATTATATATATATATATATATATATATATATATATATATATATATATATATAAACAATGCTTAAATTTTAATGTAAAATAATAGTTTAGCTATTATTTTGTTTGAGTGTGGTAAATTTATTTATGCATTCAAAAATATATGTCAAAAGAAAAAACAAAAAAATTCACAATTTTTCTTGAGATTGTATGGTGAAATTTCACTCAAAAGATCATTTTTTTTTTATAAATTAGACTATGACATTTTATACTATTAAAAATATAAAATATTAATATTAATTAAGTTTTTAAGCTTAATTATTATTGAATTTAAATGAAATTATTATTGACTTTTAGTTATGGGTATTTGTTGTGTATTAGTATTACAAATACATAATAGATGAGAGGATATTATTATGAAAAGCTAAAAAAATTAATTAAAAATCACATCACTAGATTTGTGGAGATTTTTCAAGAGTGTTTTTTAGGATTTGACTAAATAAATATTAAGTATTAACAAATAATATTTTATTTTTTTGTAAATAATTGTTAGAATACAATTTTTAATATTGAATTAAGGAAAATAAATTAATGAAAATATAAAAATATAAAATTATAAAATGAATATGTAAAATAAAAATAATATTTATGTCAACTGTGAAATAATCAAAACAATAAACAACTAATAAAATAAAAATAATATATGGGTTAAATTTGAATAATCAAAACAATTAATTGTAAAAACTTAAAAATAATAAATAGTCAAACTTAATAAAGAATATTTGGTTCAAACCTAAATAAACACTTAAACAACTAATAAAATGATTTTTTTCCTCTTAATTTTAAGATTTCTAATTTTTTTATTTTTTTTATTTACTTACTTTTATTTTATTTATTTACCATTTATTTTTAAGTTTTTAAGTTTTTTAAAAATAAATTGATTTTATTATTATTATTATTATTATTATTATTATTATTTTGTTTATTGATTATTTAGCCTTAACATAAATATTATTTTTATTTTACATATTCATTTCATAAAAAAATTTACTCTCCCACATTATAATATAATGATAGTTTGTATTAATTATAATAACTAGTTCACACTTTACAAATAAGCTCATAATTAATATAAATGAAATAACCTAATAAATATTAGGAATTTTGCTTCTCTATTGTTTAGACTTTTTTTGAAACAAGATTAGAAATCTCATCTAAGACCCAGCTTAAATATATAATAAAGCTCCAACTATTTGATTGGAATAAAAATTTAATAAAATCAAAGAAAAGTGTTTTATTTTTATTTTTATTTGGTTTGGCAAATTCTTGATTTGTATTGTTTAAACTTGCATATAGCCTTAAAAAACCATGTGTCATTTCTATGGTGTTGAGTTGAGTGTGAAACATGTGATTTCAATGAATCAATCAAACCACTGGAAATCTTCCAATTTAAACAATACAAATCAACATTTGACCCTAAAGTTTTTTTATAAATTGATTAGTGACAAAAATCAACTTGAAACTCTAAAATAAATATAAATAAAATAATAAAATATAATATAATTTAAAGATAATAGAGATACTATCAAACCCTAACCCTAACCCTAAACCTTGGACGAAGTACTTGCCAAAAAAATTACTATAAATATAGAATAGTGTAGAGGTCCTGGTACACAGTAGTTGCACTACGGGTCCAACAGTTTGAGTTTATGTGGACGACTTCGTTGGCTTCGAAAATGAGACTCTCTTATTTTAGTTATGTGATCATCATCGCACTCGTGATACTGTGCAAGGAGGTGGCTGTGGGTAATGGCTAGCAGCCGGCCACTGCAACTCGTTATGTCAATCAACATGAGGATGGCGGTATGTAATTGTAAATATGTATTGCGTTGTTGGTGCCATAGTATTAATTTTGTATTATATATTATATGCAAATTGGAATTTGGAATTGGAGAGAGATATTTCTAATTTGGAATTTGGAATTGGAGTCATAGTATTAATCTTCGTTTTCACATATTTCTAATTTTCCAATAAAAAATAGCATGCCATTTCAACGACTCAGTGAAAGAATGGCTTTTCCAATGGGAAATAGCATGCGGACCAGGAGCGTGTGCAGATTGCTATCAAGTATGCATTCGTTTACCCTGTAGAGGATTCTCATAAGTTTTCCTTAATAATAATAAATATAAAGATTACTAATAATAATAGAATTTACCGGCCTGTAGAGGATTCTGAACAACAATTAGGTTATTGTGTAAACAACAGGTAAAGTGCAAGAAAAGGGGCGTTTGTTCTGGAAAGCCGGTGACTGTGAGAATTACTGATCAATGTTCAGGGCGTGGAGGCAAAACACACTTTGAACTCAGTGATGTTGCGTTTGATAGCATTGAAGCTCCCGGCAAAGGTGCAGAGCTCCGTAAAATGGGAATCGTGCCAATATCATTCCAACGGTATTTTATTATATCTTCTTTGTACTCAATTAATCCCCCCATCAATTTCATTTCGCCCATTTTCAATGTAATTTCAATGGTTTTTAACCTAAATCACTGCATTGTTGTGTTATGCAGGCTGCTTTGCGGCCCCATTGATGCAGAAGCCCACAAGGGTTGATAGTTCTTTGTTACTTTGTTTCTTTTTAACTGCTTTCACTGCTCTACTCCGCTGAAGTCTAGTACGCTCTGTAGTCTTGTTTCCTGGTAACAAGGAATTTTGCATGTTAGAATAATAATGCTATATAATTTGGTATCCCGTCTCTTGTTTTTATATGATGTGGTATTATTTCTTGTTTATATTAATTATTTTGTTTTGGTTAATTATTTTCGATGGAAAATAAATAATAATGATAATATATTATGTATATGAAATGTATATAGTATCTATAAAATAAAATATATCAGATTTAAAAGTAAATACAATGTTGTCTAATTTAAAAAGTTAAAAAGAATATAAATAAATTTTATTTTATTTGTTTTATTGTAATTTTCTTTGTTGTATGAATAAGTGTTTTTATAGTGATATGGAATCCCGAAATTGTATTTAAAAGTAATAAAATACTTAAATTTCTTCATGTATTGTTATTTTTGGAAAAATTATAATATGCGAATTTTTCATTCCTCACTAAATTGACTTTTATTTCTCATCTTCTTTTTACTCTCTCCAAGCCCCTAAAATCAAAGACACAATCAAAGAACACCAGTTCAAACCGCTACCCCTTAGAATCTTTTTATTTCTGCCAACCTTTTGTTTTAGATATTAACTATTTTCAATACTTTAAATTCATTAAAATTCTAAGCATATATATATATATATATATATATATATATATATATATATATATAATTGATTTCTAGCCTAGAATTAAATTTTATAATAATTACCATCACAAAACTTCCATATTTTATTATAAAATTAATAGCGATAATGTAACACCCCCAAGTTCTATGCTTTTCAAATTAGACATTTGAACATAAATCCAAAGGAGAGTGGACTCCAATGGATAATTATTGTGTGGATATGGTTAATTATTTATTTATGAAAAATAAATAAAATATTGTGTATGCACTATGACCAAATGAGAAATTGAGATCACACACCTAATCCATGAGGTTATGGAAAAGGTAAAGACTTTCCCCAAAATCTTTCAAAAATCCTTGAAAGAAGTCATTTCTAATTTAGATTTTTGAGGAAAAATCTAAATTCCCCAATGATGAGGAAAGTAGTTGGGAAGAGGTAAAAAAGCTGGAAAAGCAGAAAGCAGCTTTAAAGTCCCTAAATAAGGGAAGTCTAGGCAAACAGGAATAAAAGCATCCTGAAATTCTGGACGCAGAATTGGAAACAGGCTTTGGGAAGAGCATAGTTTAAATAAGCTGCTCCAGAACAGATTGAGGTTAGTCTGTTCTTGGAGGATCTCAGCTCGGGGGTGAGTTCTGGAGATAAACGAACTCTAAGGTTGGGAGGACTGATCATAGTATTGGTATGCATACATAATTTTGGAGATTAATTTAAGTCTGTATTAATTATATCCAGATTTTATGAATTTTTATGTTATAAATTCTTATGTAAATTTTAGATTGACTGTTTGTTCCATATCTCATGCAATTACAAAATAGATCTAATGGTTGAAAATCCAGTATGTTAATAGCAGAGACCAATGGTTTGGTTCTAGGGATAAGTACCCTACAGTAATAAATTTCAGAGATGATAGATTATTTGAATGTTTAATCAATAGCAAAATTCAAGTTGTAGCTTGCTGTCTTTTAAAAGAAAACTTAGTTGTTATGCTGTACCAACATAAACCTTTGATAAAACTGTAACCCAGAACAACAAGTAGGAAACAACTAAAACTGTTATAGAAGTATTTATTTCAGTCTAAGAGCAGTGCTACAATGACAAGAATTGTAGAACTAAGAATTTAAACTGTTTTATTACATGGAAGTTTAAATATATGAAACCAGAGATTAAATCTTAAGTAAGTACGAGGATATGAAATTAGTGAGGATAAAATATCACTTTGGTTTCATTACTTCCACTTGATTGAAGAAAAATGATCTATATCTTATGTTTCCAAGGGAAAAGTTTAAGATACACCAGAATTACCAATATGCTGAATGATTATCTCAATAATATAGGTGGAAAGAGTCCTATTGACAATATATTTATGTGTGATAAAAGTACATGTGCAGAATAAGAGTGAAATCATATTGAAAAATACTAGAAAAGAGCATCTATCCACCTTCAATATATACCGTTATAAAAGTAGTTGAAGCAAATAAGGTTAAGTGAATATAGGTAGAAGTATATGTATATGTATACATCTATACATAAATGCTAAAATTCTATAAGTATAGATGCTGGAAAGTCTATAAAGCTTGCTAATTGGAAAGTTAAAGGAAGAGCATATTGATCTATTAGAGTTGGACAGAGTTAGATAAAACTCTGAGGAACCGACCTAAGAAATACAAATGAGTATATGGGTATATATACACATAAAAATAAGTCAGCTAGGTTGACTGATAGGAATTAAGGTCAAGCCAAAATTTCTCAGGGGAACTCTGATAATAACATGACCGTCTATAATTACCAAACAGAAATTAAAGACCTGATAAAAGTATGAATTTGTAATTGATTTAATAGAAAAAAAAAATTCTGAATGGTATTAAGTACATAAAAGTAGAGTATATCTGAGTTAATGTTAAGTGGATAAAAAGCTGGGTATGAGAGACGTGACAAATGGTATCAGAGCCCAAGTTGAAAAACTGGGCAAGTTATGTGCTCACAAAGAAAACAAGAAGCTATTATAAATTTCATATGAAACTCTTGGATATACTTTCAGGTAGCTTGGATATATTTTCAGGTATACTTGCAAGGACAATCTAATATCCAAGATTAAAACTCAAGAAGAAAATGGGTAAGGTGGTAAGAAATTCCGTGAACCCTTAATCCCATAAAGGGAAAATTTTAGAACTGAATACATTTATCTGTTTTGTATAATTACTTGGTCAGTTATTTCTGTCCTCATAGCTACTCAGTTCTGATAGCTAAGACATAGTGAAGAATTTTTCACCCTATGTAATATCACAAAAACATCTTATTATTAGATAGAAAAATATTGCATGTGAAACTTATATCAGATAAAACTCAGAACCGTTAAATGGAAAAAAAGTAGAACTTTCTGTAGTCTATGGTACTGATTTTATGAATATTAAAAACGGGGTATCTTACTCTATGGCTAATTTATTTCCATTTAGAGATAACAGAGATGGACAATTATGAAGCATTATATTAGGTGGTGATACTTTTTAAGAAAGTGCTATAGTTAGAACTTTAATATTTTACATAAATCAATAAATCTCTGAAGCAACAGAAAAAAGAAAGAAAGAAGAAAAGCTGTTGCAAAGAATTTATATTTTGAAATCAGTGGGATATAAATAGAAAAAAAACAAGGCAGTTCTAGGGAAAGAAGGAAATTACTTTATTACTCTATTTCATTAAAGAAATTGAAATAAATTGTATTTCATTCAAGAATTAGTAAACGGAAATTTACAAGCTATTGTAGAGAAAAATAAGCTATTTTCAAAGATATATATATATATATATATATATATATATATATATATATATATATCAACTTATACCTTTACAATAAGGGGTTACGAAAAGTCATAGTCCTAATGAATATTATTACAATTTCCATCAGAAACAAAAATTGTTAGAATACTTTTAACCATTGATTTTTGACATTCTGCATTTCGTCAAATCGAATGGAATGGTTCTTGCGAACTCTGGCCATTGGAGTAAAATGGTTGAGAAGGCGAAGTATTATGGACCTGCAATGCAAAATGAAACTGCTTAATAGGCCTCCTTGGAAGGCGACGAAGAAACACTTTATAAGTAAGCTCACAAGAAAAAGTTTCACCTGTAAGAAAAAGATGAAAACAAAAGTTAGAAAAAAGTAAATTTAGGTGAAATGAAATTAGAAAAAAATTAGAAAAGCCAGAGATAAAGAAAAAAAAATCGTTGAGAAATCTTATAAAACTAGAAATCGTAATGGGAAACCATAAAGTTACTAATTATTCCCAAAAATAAAACTGTGAATTGTTACTTTTACTATAAAAGAGAAAAGGAAAGTCTATTATAGATCAAAGACATAAAAGGTATTTAACTTCACTGAAGATTTATCTGGTTGGGGAAACCAAGATATTATGTAAGCATGTGTTATTAACAGTTTTATAAATAAAATTTGGCATAAGATTTTGAATATATTAACCAGCGCATTTCATCGATTTTTTTTTTCTCGAGAAACAAAAGTAGAAAGGAAGACCGTCCAAAAAAATTTGACCACAGCTGTTGTTGGAAACGAATCTAATGTAATTAGTTAACTTTGGAAAAAAAAAAAAAAAATTTATGACATGCTGGGAGGTTCAAATCTGAAACACTGTTTTGAATTTTTTTTCAATTTTGACGAATTGTTTTAAACAACTAGACCATTCCCAAATCTTAAAACTCTACAAATACTCATTAAAACAAATCCGACGCTGAAGTTGTGAATTTAGCCTCAACGTTGAGTATAACCGAAAGAACCAAAATGAAGAGCTTTCACCTGCATATACAATTGTTAGAATATTAGTTCTGAAGAAACATTAGAATGATGCAAATTAAAGTGGGTGAATTAGGGAACTTATATACCTGAGGCCGATTCGAGCTATAGAAAGGTATTGAACGAATCCTCCAGGAAAAAAAAAAAAAGGGGGCGCAGGTTTTCAAAGAAATTTCCACTGTGGATACAGTAGAGAAATAAATATAGTGTTGGAAAAAAAAATATGATAACCCAAAAGAAGAACATCGATATCATATATATAACCAAAAGATAAATGAAATCTAGAAGTCATATTAAAACAGTAGCAAAGAGAAAAAAAAAAAGGTCATCGTTCTGGTTCTCTACGGCTAAGAAGAAAAATAAGTAAAATAGAAGGTTTAATAAGGAGAGCAAGTCAAAAATATATGAATCTGAATCATATAAAACCTTTAGAAAAACGCTGAAGAACTGAAATGAATTCTGCCGAGAGAATGATAACTCGAACTAGAGAGTTGTTTCACCTCCATTTAACAGTTCTAAATTGTAAGCAGAATACCAACCAAAATATTCATATAAAAAAAATAGAGAGGAATCGATGATATTAAGGAGGAAATGCTACGAACTAAATGAGGCAGAGAATTTTAAAAAAATTGCAAGATTGAATGTAACTTTCCGAGAGGTTAAACTAAAAGCGGTGGAAACCATCTTTACCAAATAAGTTGATGAAAGAGCCACCTGGATCATGCTAATGGCAGGCATGGGTCTGGTTGTAAATCGTTTCCCCTCTCGAAAATCAGATCAACATCGAGAACAACAAAATGAAGAAATGATACAAGAAAAGCGAACGTTTAAAGGAGCATATAGAAAAACCCTAACGCATATACACGTTACAAGTGTCAAGAGATTTGGCACTTCCACATGGATCACAAACTCGAGATGCGTAGTAGCAGTGGAATACGTGAAGTGGTACCAAATAATTATGGAGGTAGGCCAGAAATTTAATACGCAGTACATCCGAGTTATGGGAAATCCCCTCCAAAGGAACGGGTGTGGCTCGAGACATTTCTGGCTGAGTTACTTTAATATTATCGTTTTCCAACAAGCGATGGGTAGAGAAGATTATATTCATTTAGAGAAATGAGGAGGTCATGGTGTACTTTCAACCTTTAAGGGGAGTAGATATTTTAATTGAATACGTAAATTGCAATGATGAGGGATGCGTATAGGATAGGGTATACGTAGTCCATGTAGCACATCTGCAAAGATAAAAGGAAATAAACTCTAATTTAATACCAACATCACCTTGTAAACATAATTAAATCTTTTGTTTACAAGTTTGTAAACTTAATTAAATCTTTTTGTCCGTGAATTGGTCAGGGAACAGCTCTGTAAATTTTTTTTTTGTATTCATCATATGCTACTACCCATACTTAAGCTCATACTCCTATTGACGTAGGTTTATGAATATTAATTACAATACCGGTTCCAGCTGCATCTAAAATTTTAAATTTAAAATAAAAGCTTAAAATGACCTCTATTTAAAATAAAATTTTCCTTAAAGTCTTATATGGTGGGATGATTTTAAAGTGTTATATGACGTGATTTTAAATGAGTGAAATAATAACTATACATAGTGGTGAATTTCTGAAAATATAAAGATATCATATTTAATTAGGATAAGAGACCACGGTGTATAAAAAAAAGGTAAAGAGCTAAATTTAATAAAAAATGTGAATAGGTTGGTAAATTAAATCCACATCCAGGATGGAAAAAGTAAAGATGGGAAACAAATATATTAGAAGTATTGTCTATACAATAAAATTGTTAGTGTCAATACCAAAACTTAAGGTGGAGGTAACTATATCTACTATATAAAATACAAAGAAAGGCGAGTTGACATATCGGTTTCACATTTATTACCGAGAAGGAATATCTCTGAGAGTACAGGTTGAGATATATATAGTAAACCATATAATAAATTATAGTTGGCAATAAGGTGGGAATATGGTATGTCAAGTAAATAGAAGTGAAGTTAATTAAAGAAATGTCGAATTCATGTATGAATTTTTTTTAAGGGAATAGTACTTCAGTGTATGTTATATGTGAATTACTAAATCCGTTGTCCAGATGAAATTCCTTATGAAAAAAAAAAAAAAAAAAATTTAAGTGGAAGGACATTACAACTATACGGTCTATTATAGGAAGTGCCACAAAACTATATAATAACATGTATAAAATCCTTAAGAGAAGTAAGGATTTTGGTTAAATGTTAAATTAATAAATTCTTTTTACTCGGAAAAAAAAGAAAAAAAAGAAAAAAAAGAAAAAAAAAAGATAAGATTTTGCATATAAAGGAAGTATGAAAAGTTATAAGAGTCTAATATTAGAAATTTAACAAGAAAAGTGAAGTGAAAGTGGAAACATGATATTTGTAGTATATCAAGAGGCCAAAAACATAATTATATGTTTGAGCATTGATTTAAAAATGAGACCATAAGGTTGAAGTGGAAATTACAATGTTAGTAAATGAAGGAACGAAATTATGAAGTAAGGTACGTGGAACATAAGTTAAATATGCAGATCTTGTTATATGTTATAAAGTTAATTTTGTGGATTTGTATGAATATAATATTTTCGTATTTGAAAATTTATTTCTGTAAATAAATTTCAAACTTACAACCACGGGACTAAGGGAGAAGAAATAATTCACTAGGGAATATTAAAAGTGAATTCACCTTAAAAGTTGACAAGTAAAGTGGAATGCCATATTTGACCATATGGCTGGAATATTATTACTCTAATTATGTCTAAAGGAGTAATAACCACTATTGTGGCAGATTAAATGTTAAAAATATAGTATGACAACGAAAAATTGGATGCGGGTAATTGGTAAAAGTTACCAGGGTGATTTCCAAGTCATGTATATTTAAGTCATGACTAAAGTATTTTGTAATGAGCATATTTTAATTCATGTACATGGAAAAGAATGAAGAAGTAAGCTTAAATACGAATTATAAATACAGTTTAAATAGTTCGTTTAAAAATTTAATTGGTTTAGTAAATGTAGACTCATTACATTGAATGAGTGAATGAAGGGTTAAATCAAAAATTTCCGTGGTAAGTTGGCTAAAGCATAATTGAAAACCTAACAAATGTTTTTGTTCCATGGGAAAATAATTATGAAAATTATCATGCATGGATAAGAATTCAATAAAGCACAATTAATTCCCTATACTTCATTTATCCAGTGAACCATGGCTTTAGGTTGTAAGTGGTCTTTGTGAGAAACCATGTGTTGTTTATATAAACCATGGGTTGATTGCTAATGATTAGTGAAACTCACATATAGATATAATTGGTGAATCATCATTGGAATTAGTAAGGCATGAACATGCAATTAAAAGTAAATGTATAAATTCTGGTGATTCTTTAAAAATGGGGGAAATTGTGTCAAGTTTATTTTTGACATTATCAAGTATTAATTCTTGGGAAGGTAATGAATGATAGTAATTACATATATCACTATAAAAGAAACATGTACTCACAGTATAAAATTATGCTGGTGTAAATTTTATGAAATTTAATTTCCCTGGGTCTTAAATTCAAGGACCAGGTAATAGTGTGAAATCATACAGCTACAAACCAGGAGAAAGGAGAATGAGCTATATTTGGACTTGGGTGTGGGGGAAACCCATTAGATCCAAATTTATTCACATAAGTGTTGAACTAGTGGATACAATTCCTAAAAGAGGTTAGAGGAATATATATATATATATATATATATTTCATGTGTGAAGTAAGAATTAAATTATAGACATTATTAACGAGTCTGGTTATTACTAAACAAAAGAAAACAATGAGACGGTACTAGAAGTACAACTGTGAACTCAGAAAAGGTAAGCATAACTATGCATATGATATAGTTGTTTTCTTTCATTTATGAGTACTAATGAAAAGTTGTAAAATTGTTTAGCCAAGTGTGTAACAGGAAATTGTACACTCTAGAAGCAAGGAGGAAAAAAAAGAGGTGAAGCTAAGTGCAGATAAATCACCTAGAAAATCAAGAAAAGATGAACTGGACCAAGTTTGCGTGAGGAGGAAATCTCACTGAAAAACAAGAAAGGATAAGTAGTGTGTTAAAAATGCACTAAACTATTATGAACCTGAACGGTTTGACTAATAACTGAATTTCTTGAAATTATTGAAAATTCAGAATGTTGTTGTGGATTATCAATTATATGTAACTGATATTACTTACATTGGTATGAATTGTGGAGAGAGAAAATGGAATAAAAGATCTTCCAGACAAACTTCTTGCAAAGAAGTAGGAAGGAAATCAACTCCATAAGGCATCAGTAAATAGAATGGAAGCAGGAGAGTAATTTGCAGGAAACTGAGCAAGGACGAAGAACAAATCTTTGTGAAAGTTGAAAAATTAACATTAAAGTGTAGCACCGAGGAAGGTGTTGGAAAGGGGGGAACTAATGGCTTATAAACTGGCCTTACCCTTGCATGTTAAATTTCATGACGGGTTTCATGTCTCCTTATTGAAAAAAAAATTACATGATGTTTCTCACAGTATTGATTTGAATGTGATCCAGGTGGGACCAGAAGAGGAATTCCTTCCAGAGCTGCTTCAAAACTTGGAGTGGGAAGAAATTGAATTGTGCAATTGAACAGTAGCTAGAGTTAAGGTGCAGTGGGAGCAATTTACTGCTGAAGAAGCTACATGGAAAAGTGAAGCTGAGATGATGGAAGATCATCCATCTTTATTTTCAAAATGAACTATAGTAGTTAGTTGTTAACACCGAGGACGGTGTTTGTTTTCAGAGGGGGAATATGTAACACCCCCAAGTTCTATGCTTTTCAAATTAGACATTTGAACATAAATCCAAAGGGGAGTGGACCCCAATGGATAATTATTGTGTGGATGTAGTTAATTATTTATGAAAAATAAATAAAATATTTTGTATGCACTATGACCAAATGAGATTATTGAGATCACATGCCTAATCCATGAGGTTATGGAAAAGGTAGAGACTTTCCCCAAAATCTTTCAAAAATCCTTGAAAGAAATTATTTCTAATATAGGTTTTTGAGGAAAAATCTAAATTCTCCAATGATGAGGAAAGTAGTTGGGAAGAGGTAAAAAGATGGAAAAGTTGGAAAAGCAGAAAGCAGCTTTAAAGTCCCTAAATAAGGGAAGCCTAGGCAAACAGGAATAAAAGCATCCTGAAATTCTAGACGCAGAATTGGAAATAGGCTTTGGGGAGAGCATAGCTTAAATAAGCTGCTCCAGAACAGATGGAGTTAGTCTGTTCTTGGGGGATCTCAGCTCGGGGGTGAGTTCTGGAGATAGACGAACTCTAAGGTTGGGAGGACTGGTCATAGTATCGGTATGCATGCATAATTTTGGAGATTAATTTAAGTTTGTATTAATTATATCCAGATTTTATGAATTGTTATGTTATAAATTCTTATGTAAATTTTTGATTGAATGTTTCTTCCATATCTCATGCAATTACAAAATAGATCTAATGGCTGAAAATCCAGTATGTTAATGGCAGGGACCAATGGTTTGGCTCTAGGGATAAGTACCCTACAGTAATAAATTTCAGAGATGATAGATTATTTGAATGTTTAATCAATAGCAAAATTCAAGTTGTAGCTTGCTGTCTTTTAAAAGAAAACTTAGTTGCTATGCTGTACCAACATAAACCTTTGATAAAACTGTAACCCAGAACAGCAAGTAGGAAACAACTAAAACTGTTATAGAAGTATTTATTTAAGTCTAAGAGCAGTACTACAATGACAAGAATTGTAGAACTAAGAATTTAAACTGTTTTATTACATGGAAGTTTAAATATATGAAACCAGAGATTAAATCTTAAGTAAGTACGAGGATATGAAATTAGTGAGGATAAAATATCACTTTGGTTTCATTACTTCCACTTGATTGAAGAAAAATGATCTATATCTTATGTTTCCAAGGGAAAAGTTTAAGATACACCAGAATTACCAATATGCTGAATGATTATCTCAATAATATAGGTGGAAAGAGTCCTATTGACAATATATTTATGTGTGATAAAAGTACATGTGCAGAATAAGAGTGAAATCATATTGAAAAATACTAGAAAAGAGCATCTATCCACCTTCAATATATACCGTTATAAAAGTAGTTGAAGCAAATAAGGTTAAGTGAATATAGGTAGAAGTATATGTATATGTATACATCTATACATAAATGCTAAAATTCTATAAGTATAGATGCTGGAAAGTCTATAAAGCTTGCTAATTGGAAAGTTAAAGGAAGAGCATATTGATCTATTAGAGTTGGACAGAGTTAGATAAAACTCTGAGGAACCGACCTAAGAAATACAAATGAGTATATGGGTATATATACACATAAAAATAAGTCAGCTAGGTTGACTGATAGGAATTAAGGTCAAGCCAAAATTTCTCAGGGGAACTCTGATAATAACATGACTGTCTATAATTACCAAACATAAATTAAAGACCTGATAAAAGTATGAATTTGTAATTGATTTAATAGAAAAAAAAAATTCTGAATGGTATCAAGTGCACAAAAGTAGAGTATATCTGAGTAAATGTTATGTGGATAAGAAGCCTGGGTATGGGAGACGTGACAATGAAAATTCATCTTTCTTCAATAATGTTGTTAGAGGTGCTACTATTCTCCCATAATTATTAACAAAATTTCGATAATACCTTGTTAACCCAAGAAATCCTTGCAACTGCTTTATGGTTATGGGGACTTTCCATTCCTTAATGGAATTAATTTTGTTAGGGTCTACCTTAACACCCTCCCAAGATACAATATGACCCAGATATTGCACCTCTTGTACTCCAAAGAAACATTTGGAGGTTTTTGCATATAATTGTTTCTCCTCCAATAGTTTGAGCACCCTATCAACATGTTGAACATGATCCTTCCAAGACTTGTTGTAGATTAGTATATCATCAAAAAATACTAACACAAATTTTCTAAGGAATGGTTTGAAAATTGAATTCATCAACCCTTGAAATGTAGAAGGTGCATCACTAAGGCCAAAAGGCATGACCAAAAATTCATAATGACCCTCATGAGTTCGAAATGCTATTTTCAGAATGTCTTCAGTCTTCAATCTAATTTGATGATATCCTGAACAAAGATCCAACTTGGTGAAATAAATTTCTCCATGTAATTCATCAATCACATGAATGGGAAATTTATCTTTAATAGTGATCTTATTGAGCTCCATATAATTCGGACACATGCGCCATGATCCATCCTTCTTATGCACCAATACTACTAGAGCAAAGAAAGAACTTTGACTAGGTTGAATTATACCAGCCTCTAGCATTTCCACAGTCATACGTTCAATTTCTCTCTTTTGGACATAAGGATATTTGTAAGGCATGATTTTTGGAGTAAAAATTCCTAGAATCAAATGAATAGCATGGTCATGATCACGAATAGGTGGGAGTCCTTTGGGAGTTTCAAACGCCTTGGTATGATTTTCCAAGACTTTTTGGAGATCTGGAGAAATAGATGATTTTGATGTTGGAACTTCTAGTGAGCATAATTGTGAAGTTATGCCTCATTGTTCTTTCTTCAGAATATTTGTGGTGACATTAGAGCTTATTATATTTCCCAACTTCTCTGCAATATCTCGTAACTCAACTTCCTTTCCTTCTGAAAAAAATTCAAGAAAAGTTCTTGAAAATTAAAAGCTATTGTCCTGAAAGATTGTAACCATTGTACTCCTAGTACAACATCAGCACCACCCATTGAAATGGAAAGAAATGGACTATTCAATACATATTCCCCCATGGTTAACTTGATATTATGGCACTTTCCAGAGAAATTTATAGTTCCTCCATTTTCAAGCATCACTTAACACTCTGGTGTTGGGTATATGAAGCAATTCAATTCCTTGGCTACTTTACAATGAACAAAATTACGGGTACTACCTGAATCAATCAACACTATTACATTTTTCTTCTTGATATGTCCTTCTATATTGAGATTTTGAGGAGTGGTAATTCCTGCCAATGCATTACAGGATATGTTCGGATTCATTTCTTCTTCCTCTAGGGTTGGCTCCTCGTGTATATCCTCTTCTTTTGAAATTTGTTGTTCCTTTTCTTCCTCCTCTTCAAAATATATGTAAAATAATTTATTTTCATAACACTTATGACCTTTAGTGTGTTTACTATCACAACTGTATCAAAGCCCTTTTGCTCTTTTTTCTTCCAATTGTTGTGGTGTTAACCTTGTAGGTTTTGGAAGTCAAGGAGTAGCAATTCTTCCATCTTTATAGTTGTGAGTGGTAGGCTTCCTTGTCGCCATAAGTTTCATTTCAATTTTTGTTGCAAACCTGAATGCCTTCTCCAATAAATCAAGTTCCCAAAGGTGAACCTCATGTTGGATGTTATCCTTTAAAGTCCCTATGAAAACATCAATCATGCGTTCCTATGGAATATTAGTTACCTTCTATTCAATTTTTGGAAGTCCTAAATGTGCTCCACCATTGAATCCTTCTGTTTGAGATTTATCAATTGGCTAAAGAAGGTGTTGCTCTTTGTATCCTCATAATGTGTTATCATTTCCTCCGTAAAAATGGACCAAGTGACAATTTTTTTGCGAGACAAAAGCCATCGATACCATACAAATTTATTTTGTTCTAAATATAAAGTTGCAATGCGTACCTTGTGTGTGTTTTTCACATTTTGAAGATAAAATTACTACTCCATATGTAGTATCCATGTTACAGGATAATTTCCATCAAAATTTCTCATATCAGCCTTTGGAATATGGTGGGTCTTCAATCCAACATTAGAGTCTATGAAATCGCGATTAACATTTATTTTGTTCTCATCATGAGTTTCTTCTACTATATTTTAGCAATTAGGAAGCTTTTCTTGTAGCAACTTTTCCAAACCTTCCTTCAAACCTTCCATGTCTTTTCTCAAATATTCCATGTTGCCTTCTATACCATCGATCTTAGCTTCCATGCCAATCTTCAAACCATCCATCTTAGCTTCCATGTCATTCTTCAAAGCGTCGATCTTAGCTTCCACGCCATTCTTCAAACCATCTATCTTAGCTTCCACGCCATTCCTCTTAACTTCCATGCCTTTATTAAAACCATCTATTTTAGCTTCCTTTTCATTTTTGGTTACTTTTTGTGAGAGTGAAATTTTTTTCACTTAGTCTTGTAATTTTGATATATCATGTTGCACTTCTTCATCTTCATGTGTCATAGTAGAGCTTTCTAAGGGCTTAACAGGTTTGGAATTATTTTTGGGATGCATTATAGAACCAAAAAATACAATCTATGCTACAATATTCCCTTGGAATCACTTCAAATATATTTTGCAAAAAAACGTTATGCAATTTAAAAATGAAATACACACCTTTTTCTTGCTTTTGAGAAGCTCAATATTGAAACTAATGTATCTCTGTAATTTCAGATCCCTAATATTTGAGATTCATATATGTAGTAGCCCTCTATACTAGTAGAAAATGATGAAATTAGTGACTAGGTGACTAAAAATGTTAATTGCCATAGCTTTTCCCAGTGAAATACTACCAAAAATGAGAAATCTAAGTGACTGAACTAAAAGCGACTAACATAAATGACTAATTTAGTCCCAAGTTAAAGTATATGACTATCAAATAAGTAATACAATTAAAAATGACTAACATTAAAACTAATTTAGTGTAGGAACAAAAATACAACTACATAACAAGTACTCCAATAATACAAATTAGTTATTTATGTTAGTCATTTAATTGTGTCATTTTGGAAATCTAAACTTATAAGTGATAGGGGATTCAAACATTTTTGTAGATTGACTGAAATATTATACTTCCTTAAACATGTATTAGATTTATGGAGTTAATTAAAAAATTCAAGGTTATATCCTTTGACCACAAGTTTGTTTGTAGTGTTTTTCTTTATCATTCTATTGATTCCCATTTTCATTTATTTGACTCCTTAATTCTATTACTTGTTTTTGCAACAGTAGAATTGTTAATTGCATTTGTAATTCTAGTATGGTTTACTAGAATAATGTGCAACTTTTGGTCCAGTTGACACACACCTTCTAAAGTATGTAGTCAATATTTGTTACTTGGTCAATGGCACATGCTACCTTTGTTAGGAATGAAAAACCTCAATTGACATGCATATGAATAGATTGGGATTGAATGCCAAAAGTTTAATTGTGAAGATTTCAATGGTAACATATTTGTTTCTTATATCTGGATAATTAGGTTGTTGGTGTTCATGGAGCGATAGAAGCCTTATTCAAGCAAGACAATAACCATTGGAAAAGGAACAAAAGAGGCTGAAAAGAAACCAGATTTTGTATAGTTTCTCACTTTGTGTAAAATAAGTGTCAAGAAATGTAACAAACCCAAAATTTAACATGCAACTAATTATATCAAATATGCAATTAATAATCAATACACAAACTATTTACAAGCTAGCATAGAAATTTCATAAACATGAGCAAAGATGACTTACATATAATGATGATATTACTTACTTGAGACTCTGAAGTTGAACACTATTTTAATCCCGCTAACCACAAAATTTTTTTGGGGATCTACACGTAATCTTTCTACAACTGGCCACCCCTGAGCCCTCAATCAACGTACTACTGTTAGGGAATCATTTGTCTCACAATACCTTTCTCCCAAGAATGGATAAATGAATGATGAATGAATGGATATCATCTTCCTCAATGTCTATTAAATAGACCAAAGAATCGAAAGGGAACCACATGCACACATTCCATGTGTCAACATGCAACTTTTATTTCTTTATTTTAAGTTTTACTTAATTTAATGTATCTCTTAATTTAACTCTTTCTTATTTTATTCCACTTTACTTTTCGTTAACTTCACTTATTTTTACTATTTTTATAGTTTAATTTTATATATTTTTATTTAGAACTCCAATTTATTATTTACTATTTTATTTATTTATTATTATTATTCCCTTTATTATTTATTATGTATTTACTATTATTGAATTATTATTTATTTATTATTTATTTAATAAAATTATATTATATTATTTATTTATTTATTTATTATTATTATTAGGGGACATTACATACTCCCCCTCTTTAAGGAACTTCGTCCCAAAGTTGAGTTGAATTATTTAACATTTTATTTATTTAGTTATTTATTACTTCACGTTTTCCCAACACCCTTTGCTGAACTAGTATAACCAACGAGCATCGAAATTTTCCACAACACCCCGGAAATCTCAAGGAATCTCTCTCCTTTTTCCCACTTTCGGAACCAAGCATAAGCCTCATCGATCTGTACCATAGCCCAAGGCTCGCACCCGGCTCAGACCTCATCTTCCCCAAGGCACGCATCCGGTCTCAATACTCAATGACTTTGGGCATCTCGCAAGGCTGGCCCACTCCCTCCACCCTCACTAAGGCACATAGCCCTAGGCATCAAATTCCTTACACCCCTTCCAGACTTCGGCATCCCAATCCAATACCAGGCACTTGACCTACAATATCAGGCACTTTTCCTCCTCAAGATGGTACCATAAGCCCCTCAAGAGCTATACAAGACAAAGGAACCACTAGAATATGTAGTGTTGATTGAGTATGTCCCTAGACCATATGGTGTTACATATTCTCCCTCGTAGGTATGGGCTCCCATGAGATCATCACATAACTCAGCCCTCTCGGCCCATTTGTGGAGTTCTTGTCAATCACCGTATCTAAACATGCATCCAATGCATTAGTTATAATCATAAAATCATACAAAATTAATCCACATGCCAACTCTTGCATTTCATGATAATATAACATCATTGTTAATAACAACATTCTAAATAGTAAAGAATTTCATGCTCATGCATGTCACAAAATCTGTATCGATTTCACATGCTTCACATCATGAAATACCATCATAAGTTATAACATCAACATATATGAACCATGACATCACATAATAAATGAACAAAATTTCAATATACATCATATCATAACATCATGATCCCTATGCATATCTTATCCATCCTTGGCATACAACTTCATTATCATAACAAATAAATAAATAATCAATACATATCCATCATCCACCTTTGATCATAATTATATCCATTTACCGCATACCATCACATCATGAAACATCATTAATATGAGAATCATCTCAATACTTATCAAATATAGAACAACCATACACTATAAACATTTTTATCATGAATTAATTTCATTCACTTATATAAACAATGCATACTAACTATGGATTAGGATTATTCAACATCCATGCAGGATCTAGGTTATCTCATTAATACCATTGTGTCATGTTTTTATCAAGATACCACCTACGTTTCAAAAATCATTTTTACTTCTTTCAACTATGAAGTTGACAATTTACATAACTGTAGGTATAGTCATTTAGGTACATAGTTAAAATTTTAATGAATCTGATTGTCTTGAGCCTCAACCTCTAGTCATGTATTCCTCTTTTCCCAAGGAAATTAGTGAAATTCATCATCAATATATTACTCGACGTATTATCATTCCTTAAATCATCAATATCAAAATTAAAAATCCATGATCACTATACATATTTTTCTTATCCATTCTAGTATCATTCTACTCCACGGCACACACACACACACTTGGTCATCCTTGTTTAAGTTTGTTATCGTGCTTCATCAACTCACATGTGGGATTTTTTTTTCCTTAGTGATTTATCCATTATCGTGTAATTATCATTGTACATTCTCAAAAGACCTACTCATCTCATCGAGTTCTCATCTCAATACCACTTGACCTTACTTCTTTTGTCAATTTGTGCATAATTCTTCTTGAAGTCTCATTATAGAATTTCCAAGAACATATGTTGTTATGCTTCATGCTCAATGCTTTCTCATTAGTATACATAGTTTATTATTTTTTTCCATAAGTTAAACAATGGTTATCCTTGAAACATTTTCCTAGTTTATCGCTTGTCATTTCTCACCAATTAAAAGTATTCACAAATTCCAATCTTGACACTTTTAAATTATGAAGGTCATCATTATTACCCTTACTAATCTTGTTGTTTAATTCGCTCAAAAATATCCTTAGGAGAACTAGGTATCATCACATAAATTAGCACTAGACATTATTACCTTTCCATAGTTCTCTTCTTAATTTAATGTTATCCACCACAAAGAATTGTTTGAATATTAATTATCTACTCCAATCCTAAATTTTCATATTGTTGTCATTCAAAATAGCACCATACTCAAGTATCACTAATCTTGAACTTACCATTAGAATATTATCTTAACATTAAAGCCTCTTTTTTTTACTCTCAAAATATTTTCAATTTCTATTTTTCTCTTATTCTCTATCATAATTTTAAGTTAATTATTATTATTATTTATTTAATCACTAAATATTTCAAAATTTTAATTATATATATATATATATATATATATATATATATATATATATATATATATATATATATATATATATATATAACATGTCTCTTTAAAATATTCTCCATCCACATAATATGTACTATTATGTAACCATTATTCTAAAGTTTTATTTTCCTTATAAAAACCAATTTAAACAAAATTAAACAAATATAAAATTAAGTAATATATTCTTTTTATTTTTTTAAATCTCATTTTTATATTTTAATCAATTATATAAACATTTAAAAAAAAAATTTGAATAGCAATTTTATAATTATTTCTTTATTTGGAATAACAATTTTATAACTATAATTCAAACATCTGAAAATAATATTTTATGCTAAAAATAATATTTTATGGTTTCTTAAATGATTATGTATATAATATCTTAGTTAACTCACAAATTTAGAATTATAAATAAGCTTTATCTATTTTTCTAACTACTAAATGTTTTTCATTTTTTTGTTTTGTTTAAAATTCTTTTGGAAATTTTAACACTCAAGTGTTTCTAGCTTATCACAATTATTTAAGAAAAACTACATCAAAACTGAATATTTGATCAATTTGTCTTTTGCAAAGAAACAGAATTTTACTCCTATCCTATCTCAATTTTTTCTTTAATTTAAAAAAAAAATACAAAATTTAAAAACAATTTAAATTTTACCTTAAAACCAAAAACAATTTAACCTAAACTAGCACAACCACATTAGTAAAAACTAATGTGGTTGATATACGCCGATAGGCGTATATAAAATAGATTTACAACCACATTTACCAATGTGGTTGATATACGCCAATAGGCCTATATCCACTACCCATCACATTAATTTATATATCAATAAATAAATATTATATATAATAAATTTATTATATTAACTTGAAAAATATATATTAAATATTAATAAGAATATTAATATATTAAATATATTAATTATGATTAAAATCACAAAAATATTTTATATATATTAATAATATTATAAAAATATTAATAATATATATTAAAAATATTTATAAATATATTAAAAATATTAACTATATACATACTATAAATTAACTTGAAATATATATAATATATATTAATATAAAAAAAAATATTAATAATATATAATAATTTAATATATCATAGATGGTTATATTATTAAAAAAGCAAAAGAACTAATAATATATTAATAATATATATTATATCATAGTTGATTATATTATTAATAATATATATTAATACTATTATAATATTACTAATAATCATTATTAATAAATATTAGAATATTTATTTACAATGATTATTAGTAATATTATAATATTATTTATATTACTAAATAAATATTAAAATATTAAAATATTATTAATATATATTATTAATAATATTATAATATTACTAATAATCATTATTAATAAATATTTGAATATTTATTTATAATGATTATTAGTAATATTATAATATTATTAACATTACTAAATAAATATTATAGTATTATTAATATATATTATTAATAATATATATTAAAAATATTATAATATTACAAATAATCATTATTAATAAATATTTGAATATTTATTTATAATGAATATTAGTAATATTATAATATTATTAATATATACAAAAATATTTTATATATATTTTTAATATTATAATAAGTACTAATAATATATATTAAAAATATTTATTAATATATTAATAATATTAACTATATACATACTATAAATTAACTTGAAATATATATAATATATATTAATAATATTTATAAATATAAAAATAATAAAAATAATATTTAATATTCTCATATTTATTTATATATTAATATCATAGATGGTTATATTATTAATAAACCAAAAGAACTAATAATATATTAATATTATTATAATAATATTATAATATTACTAATAATCATTATTAACAAATATTTGAATATTTATTTATAATATATATTAATATATTAATAATATTAAACTCAAGAGAGTAATAAACCATATGAATCCAAGGGAAAACCATTACACAAAAAATTATAAACCAAAGGAATTAATGAACCCAAGGGAATTGATTTAAACATTCAGACAATTGTTGTCACAATGCGACGTTCGACCAACTATGACCATGGTTGGCCATGGGTGATTTTCATATTGAGACAATGTTTTTCAGAATGTGACATTTGATCATGGATGACATTGATCGATTATTTATATTATAAACCAAAAGAAGTAATAAACCCAAGGGTTTAATATTGTAAACCAAAGGAATTGGTGAACCGAAGGGAAAACCATTACCTAACAAATTATAAACCAAAGGAATTGGTGAACCCAAGGGAATTGAATTAAACATTGAGACAATTGTTGTCAGAATGCAACGTTCGACCAACTATGACCATGGCTCGCCATGGGTGATTTTCATATTCAGACAATGTTTGTCAGAATGTGACATTTGATCATGGATGACATTGATCGATTATTTATATTATAAACCAAAAGAAGTAATAAACCCAAGGGTTTAATATTATAAACCAAAATAATTGGTGAACCCAAGGGAAAACCATTACCGAACAAATTATAAACCAAAGGAATTGGTGAACCCAAGGGAATTCATTTAAACATTGAGACAATTGTTGTCATTATTCATATTATAAACCAAAAGAACTAATAAAACCAAGGGTTTAATATTATAAACCAAAAAAATTGGTGAACCCAAGGGAAAACCATTACCCAACAAATTATAAACCAAAGGAATTGGTGAACCCAAGGGAATTGATTTAAACATGGATGACATTGATCGATTATTTATATTATAAATCAAAAGAACTAATAAACACAAGGGTTTAATATTATAAACCAAAGGAGTTGGTGAACCCAAGGGAAAACCATTACCCAACAAATTATAAACCAAAGCAATTGGTGAACCCAAGGGAATTGATTTAAACATTGAGACAATTGTTGTCACAATGCGAAATTCGACCAACTATGACCATGGTTGGCCATGGGCAATTTTCATATTGAGACAATGTTTGTCAGAATATGACATTTGATCATGGATGACATAAACCCAAGGGTTTAATATTATAAACCAAAAGAATTGGTGAAACCAAGGGAAAACCATTACCCAACTAATTATAAACCAAAGGAATTGGTGAACCCAAAGGAATTGATTTAAACATTGAGACAATTGTTGTCACAATGCGACGTTTGACCAACTATGACCATGGCTGGCCATGGGTGATTTTCATATTGAGACAATGTTTGTCAGAATGTGACATTTGATCATGGATGACATTGATCGATTATTTATATTATAAACCAAAAGAACTAATAAACCCAAGGGTTGAATATTATAAACCAAAGGAATTGGTGAACCCAAGGGAAAACCATTACCCAACAAATTATAAACCAAAGGAATTGGTGAACTCAAGGGAATTGATTTAAACATTGAGACAATTGTTGTCATATTCATATTATAAACCAAAAGAACTAATAAACCCAAGGGTTTAATATTATAAACCAAAAAAATTGGTGAACCCGAGGGAAAACCATTACCCAACAAATTATAAAGCAAAGGAATTGGTGAACCCAAGGGAATTGATTTAAACATGCATGACATTGATCGATTATTTATATTATAAACCAAAAGAACTAATAAACACAAGGGTTTAATATTATAAACCAAAGGATTTGGTGAACCCAAGGGAAAACCATTACCCAACAAATTATAAACCAAAGGAATTGGTGAACCCAAGGGAATTGATTTAAACATTGAGACAATTGTTGTCACAATGCGACGTTCGACCAACTATGACCATGGTTGGCCATGAGTGATTTTCATATTGAGACAATGTTTGTCAGAATATGACATTTGATCATGGATGACATAAACCCAAGGGTTTAATATTATAAACCAAAAGAATTGGTGAAACCAAGGGAAAACCATTACCCAACAAATTATAAACCAAAGGAATTGGTGAACCCAAGGGAATTGATTTAAACATTGATACAATTGTTGTCACAATGCGACGTTCGACCAACTATGACCATGGTTGGCCATGCGTGATTTTCATATTGAGACAATGTTTGTCAGAATGTGACATTTGATCATGGATGACATTGATCGATTATTTATATTATAAACCAAAAGAAGTAATAAACCCAAGAGTTTAATATTATAAACCAAAGGAATTGGTGAACCCAAGGGAAAACCATTACCTAACAAATTATAAACCAAAGGAATTGGTGAACCCAAGGGAATTGATTTAAACATTGAGACAATTGTTGTCAGAATGCAACGTTCGACCAACTATGACCATGGTTGGGCATGGGTGATTTTCTTATTGAGACAATGTTTGTCAGAATGTGACATTTTATCATGGATGACATTGATCGATTATTTATTTTATAAACCAAAATAACTAATAAACCCAAGGGTTTAATATTATAAACCAAAGGAATTGGTGAACCCAAGGGAAAACCATTACCAAACAAATTATAAACCAAAGGAATTGGTGAACCCAAGGGAATTCATTTAAACATTGAGACAATTGTTGTCATTATTCATATTATAAATCAAAAGAACTAATAAACCCAAGGGTTTAATATTATAAACCAAAAGAATTGGTGAACCCAATGGAAAACCATTACCCAAAAAATTATAAACCAAAGGAATTGGTGAACCCAAGGGAATTGATTTAAACATGGATGACATTGATCGGTTATTTATATTATAAACCAAAAGAACTAATAAACACAAGGGTTTAATATTATAAACCAAAGGAATTGATGAACCCAAGGGAAAACCATTACCCGACAAATTATAAACCAAAGGAATTGGTGAACCCAAGGGAATCGATTTAAACATTGAGACAATTGTTGTCACAATGCGACGTTCGACTAACTATGACCATGGTTGGCCATGGGTGATTTTCATATTGAGACAATATTTGTCAGAATGTGACATTTGATCATGGATGACATTGATCGATTATTCATATTATAAACAAAAAGAAGTAATAAACCCAAGGGTTTAATATTATAAACCAAAGGAATTGGTGAACCCAAGGGAATTGATTTAAACATTGAGAAAATTGTTGTCACAATGTGACGTTTGACCAACTATGACCATGGTTGGCCATGGGTGATTTTCATATTGAGACAATATTTGTCAGAATGTGACATGTGATCGTGGATGACATTGATCGATTATTCATATTATAAACCAAAGGAACTAATAAACCGAAGGGTTTAATATTATAAACGAAAGGAACTGGTGAACCCAAGGGAAATCCACTACCCAACGAATTAAAAACCAAATGAATTGGTGAACCCAAGGGAATTGATTTAAACATTGAGACAATTGTTGTCATAATGCGACGTTGGACCAAATATGACCATGGTTGGCCATGGGTGATTTTCATATTGAGACAATATTTGTCAGAATGTGACATTTGATCATGGATGACATTGATCGATTATTCATATTATAAACCAAAGGAATTGGTGAACCCAAGGGAATTGATTTAAATTATTTGTTTTGTTTAGGGAATGAAACATTTTAGAATAATATATATATATATATATATATATATATATATATATTAAAAATGAGAAATATAAGTTTTTTTTCTCTTCTTCTATCAAAATATGTTATTGATGGTTGAGGGTGAGAATGAAATATCTTAACCATGAGTCCTTCATAGTGAGTTGTAATTTCAAGAACAAAGTGAATAAGCGCAATAATAATGGATTATTCATGTTTTATAATGTTTTTAATTAATTTTGACCAAATATGTATAGTTGTTTAATTATAGCTCACATTAGTTTTTAGTAAGATATTATTTTATTTGACATGCCAACTAAGATTGAGAACAAAAGGAATTAGATATCTCTATCATATAGGGTTTTATAATGCATTTATTGGTCCAATAATGTTTTTAATTAAAATTAACCAAACATATGTACTCTTTTTTGTTCTCATTATGGTTGACATTATTTCTTAATTTAATGAACATTTTATTTTTACTTTAGGAAAGATGTGTCAAAGCTACAGTAAGCATAAAAAGAATTATACATCTCATACACTTTTAGATAATAAAAATTGTATTACTTATACTACCAAATTTATATTTTTAAACCTTTTTAATATTTTATTTTCCTAAATTAATATTTAAAACATATGATATAAAAAATTTAATTTTTTTTAAGTAAACTTCAAGTTTTATTTTTATTATTAATTTCATTTTCTTTTATTTTGATTATAAAAAAATTAATAATGATAATTAATAATAATGATTAGTGTTTATTAAAATTTATCTTGAAATTAAAAAAAAAATAGAATTTGTTCAAATTTTATATGTTAAAAAAAAACACTCCAAAATTACTATATAAAAAAATTAATAATAAAATTAATATTTCCTAAATAAAATATAATATAAAAATTTATTTATTAAATTTATATTTATAATTTATTTGAATGATTCTTAAATGTAAAACTATATTTTATGGTTTTCAAATCATGTGGTATGTTCGGGTTATTGTGTTTTGTTCCAATCTATATTTTTTTAAATACACGTGTTTTGTTCCAATCATGTTAGAGATTATTTTATTTAACATGCCAACTAAAATTGAGAACAAAAGGAATTAGATATCTCTATCATATAGGGTTTTCTAATGCATCTATTGGTCCAATAATGTTTTTAATTAAAATTAACCAAACATATGTATTTTTTTTGTTCTCATTATAGTTGACATTATTTATTAATTTAATGAACATTTTATTTTTACTTTAGGAAAGATGTGCCATACACTTTTAATAAAAGGATAATAAAAATTGTATTACTTATACTACGAAATTTATATTTTTAAACCTTTTTAATATTTATTTTTCCTAAATTAATATTTAAAACATATGATATAAAAAATTTAATTTTATAAGAAAGTATTTATTTATCAATTATAAGCAAGTACATGACATTGAGCACAGAACAGTCTTCTACATTCAGGGCACTCTAACTTCTTAATAGCAGGTAACTCACTTCTGGTCATTGAATTCCACCATTTCCATCTACTAGTGGTTTGTGTTGAGGCAGCAACATCCTTCCACAATAAAGGAGAGAAATCTTGAAAAGGGCAATAAAACTTCTCAGCATTGGGAATGGCATCTTCAACTAATGCCAAACGCCACTCCTCAAGAGTCTGTTTAGGAAGGATCAATTGACACTATTGAGGTGTCAAAGGCTCGGTGCAATTGAACTATGGGAAATCAATGGACCCCAATTTTTCTTGCAACTTACTACGAACATATTGGAGTATGCAAATAGAACAAAATTTGTGGGAACAAACTGTATTATTGAAAATCTTAGATGATTCTTTGACTTCTAAACAGATCTTGCACATTTCTTTCTGAGGAGGGGGATGCTCAAATAAATTTATATTCTACATTAGTTATTAGATAAATTTTATGAAAGGAAACCTAAAAAAACATTAAGAGTATGTGTTGCATGTGGATCTCTTGTCTTACAAACAAAAAAAATCTCTGACACCAATTTAATTTCTGGCTCAAAGCATGAATTTATAATTAAATAATAATAATAATTATTAATATTACACAATTAATTTTAATTAAAACTAAAATTAATTTAATTTTTATAATTAAAATGTAATTTTATTTAATTATTATATTTTAAATTATATTTTAAAAAATTATTAAATCATATAGAATTTATTAATTTAATTTTAATTTAATATATTAAATTGAAGAATTTTCATATATTAATATTTTTGTTTCAAAAATACATTGTTAAATTATATATATATATATATATATATATAGTAGTTAAAGTTAATATTTAAGCCTTAGGTTTTAGATTGGGATGAATTTGATAAAAAGAGATAATGGGATTATTTTATATATATATATATATATAAGTGAAATATTTTTAATTAAAATTAAAAAAAAAAATTATATATATCTAGAGAGAATTATAATGTTTTTAAGTTATAAGTGAAGTATATTAATTTATTTCAAAATTCACATAATTTAAATAAAAAAATTATAAATTAAAATTCTCAAAAATTTAATTAAAAATATGATCATTTAAAATTTATTTAAATAATAAAACTTAAGCTAAATTTATTATAATTTTTTATATATGTATAAAAAATTAAATATAATCTGAATATGATAACGACATTAATATATATAAATACAGAAAAAGAGATTAAAATGTAAATAGATGTATAACAAATTTATTATAAAATTATAATAAAAATAAAATTAACGTTTCACAACCTGAGACAGAACACCATTAAAAAAAGGTTTCAGTCAAAAATGGTACCAAAAAAAAAGATACAGAGAACCACAAAGCTCTTCCCTTGGTCTATGCTGGGGAGAAATATTTCTGATTGCAGTATTGGCATATCGAAACTACATTAGCTTGAAGAACGAGTCGGAGCGAGACGAATAGATAACCATATCAAATAATACAGGAGGAAGACCGGAGGCAACCAAAAAGGAGATCACGACACATAACTCAGAATCAATTATCAATTATTACGAGGCTGGGTCCAGAGAAGTGTGAAAGAAGGGAATTACTGGAGCACAAAGGAACAATTTTTCTGAACAATTTTCTGGTTTTCAATACATCCGACAATGGCTTGAACGGCAAAAAACATTGAGAAACGACTGAATCTAATATACAGTTTTATATTGATCTTGTTTTTGCCTTTGAACACCATAATGCATGTTTAATTCCAACTGAAACAAAATTACAGAGGAGATGAAGGAAAGAAAGAGATTCAAACTTACAGGGAAAACGATGCAAAGGAAACGGTTTACAGCTGCTTTGTAAACTTCTGCACTGCGAGTAGCTGCAAATCTGACAAAAACAAGATCCTTCAGCTTCTCTTGAATCGAAGTGTTTCTAACTTTCTAGACATATAGACTATACATATAAGAATCAGTGTTAAATTGTCAGGGGCTATAAAAGGTAAGTCGACAATTTCATGAATATGATACATCTACAAATTTCCCAAAGTTCCGTTAGGAAAAGCTTAAACCTTAGACCTGCATCTTCTATAACGGGAAAGGCAAAAATAATGGCAATTTAAATATAAGATTCATAAAATTAGTGATGAGAACATGCAAGCTTTTCTGAATCGTTTCAGGAGTATAACAATGAAAGAGGAAAGACGAAATCAAGAATCTGTGAAGCTGCTAAACAAAATTCCTTAATTTGTCAAGAGAGTGCATTGATGTAGTCATTGAGTGCCCGTTCGTGCTTAAGCCAACGGGTAATGCTACTGATTTTAAAGGTTGTCTGATCAGTAAAATATTCTGATGGAAATTTATCTAATCTCTGCTTAAATTTCAAGTTCATAAAGCTCTTCCAAAACGCTGTGTGAAGAAGCTTATGAATTATATCTATACCTTGTTAACTTAATTCTAAACCCCGAACTGTAATTTACGTGCTCAAAGGCTCTTCAATACAGGAAAACGGTCTTCCGCTTCCCTTTTGCATAAAGATTGCCGAATTAATGGAACTTGTGTTCAAGAAACCTGTTATTTATTCACATAAGACTCTGGCTAACATTCCGGAGTCTGGTTACGAATATCAACACAGAATTCACTTGACCAGAACGGCAAAGGAAACTGGTAGGTGTACATGCACAGCATAAAGTTTCCTCTCACGACGCCTTCAAACACTTGGCATAACCGTTATCCGCTTTCAAACGACCGACCAGTGCGCCCACAACGTTTCCTCTCATGACCTGTCCCTGACCGACACCTTGCATAACCGTTTCACACACTTGGACAAGGGTTAATGTTTTAGTTTCATTCAAAATGTTAATCTTGATAGGTGGCAATTAATAAATGGCACAGTAAATTATTAATCAAGATTTGTAAAAAATTAATTTAAGTACGGTTTAAACATGTGATTTAGATATGCAAGGAAGTTAGTGGGGTAAATTTCATCCATTGATTGAGTGGCGACGACCAGAATATACCGGCATCTTTCAATCTAGACCATCAGATCAAAAAGATTAATTAGTCTAATCACAAAACATGATCCTTCCGATAAGGGGTTACGCCTATCGGCGTAATAACATAAAATAAAAATATGAATTATGAATATCTGAAAACCACCTCCAAATATACATTCTATTAACTTCTAAATTTAATCTTATACATAACACAATACTATCATTATATATATTATTAACTTCTAACTTAATCTTATACATTAAGAAAATACTATCAAAATTATAATTTAATCTTTTACAGTTTATAAAACACTAAAGTTCTATTTATAGAACTCAATGAGACGGACGAAAAAATAAGTTTGAATCTCTTTTTATTATAGACGTTTCGTAAGTGCTTATGAAAAGGTACCTTACTCCTTTTTTTTTAATCAATATAGGTGCATCTTTTTGGAAGTTTCTAAAAAGGATTATTGTTTTCGACATCTTCGCCATTTTAATCAAAATAGATGCATATTTTTGGAAGTTTCTAAATTATTTTTTATTGTTTTGGACATCTTTGCCATTTTTCTATGAGGGTAGTATTGCCACAACAAGGAATGACTCATCTGCAATGTATTCCAGGAGCAGCCCATTGACGTGCAACGAATGGTTTGTAATCGTCAAATAATAATAAATTGCAATATTTTAAATTTATGGAGCTCAGAAGTGTAGCTCAATTGGAAACAACTATGGTATGAAGTATTATCTAATTAACAATGTTATGAAGTATTATTTAATTTACAACAATCAGGTTCAAATTTTTTGAATTTAAAAAAAAAAAAAATTAATAATAAAAATAAAAATAATATAAAATAAAAAGTAAAAACAATATTAATTTTTCTAAGAGGTAAAGAAAGTGTTAACATAATGTTATTATTAATAGGAGACATTATAAGGAACGTGCTCAACATTTTAAGTCAAAAACTCACTGATCTGGATTTATGTAGGGATGCAATAGAATACACATATAACCATAAATACAAAAATGTTGCCGAAATAACAGTTCATTTCATTAATATCAAAGAACTGAAATTTGTTTACAGACAAAATGGAAATAAACTAGCTAGGGTGCTGGTAGTTTATCTCTGAGAAGAGATGTGGTGGAAATAGGCCTCTGAACTGTGTTACAATGAGGTTTGAGGGTTTGTTTATTATTGAGAAACAATGGAAAACCCTAAACATCCAAAAACCTAATCCTAAGAGATGAAGCGCCAAAATTATGGGCCCTGTTTGGGTAAATTGGTACATCAACTTCCCGGGGACGTAACTTTGGCATACGATCTCCGTTTGATGCACTCAATACCTCATTAGAAAGATCTATCTGAGGAATACAACTTTTGAGACCATGTTGCTCTAGGTTTTCTCAAAAAACGTCGTTCAGGACCTCAAAATGGCTCTGGAAGATCAGGACCCGAAAAACTACACAAAATAATAAATTGTGTTATAATTAACGAAACTGAAAAACTGAAAGAAACAATGGTAGGAACCCAAGTGCAATATGCAGGTGGCCACCAATATCCACCTAGATCATTCCTCCCCCCTTAGGAAGCAATGGTCCCTATTGCGTTGAGTTCCTCCATGAGATGATGAAACTTCTGTTGAGCTTGGTCCCTGGTGAAACACTTGCCTTGGTGCAGGAGTTGGCCTGCTTTGACAACCTGATACAGTTGGATCTTCTGCTGGCAAGTGTTCTTGATTTGCATGTCCATGATACAATCTGTGGTGACCTGTTCTGTGTAGTCTAGGTTTAACTTTGTTGGTGTGAGTTGTTCTGCAATGTTGGAGGTGTCTAGTAGAGGTGGGAAGTAGGGCCGAAGGCGGTCCATATTGAATATTGAGTGCAAACTAAGGAATGGTGGAATACTGAGCTCGAAGTCATTGGTCCCTATAACCTTGGTGATGGTGTATGGCCCATATCGGAGTGGGTGAAACTTGCGGTGAGGTCCAGTGAGGCGTTCCTTCTGCAAATGTAGCCACACTTTGTCACCCACTTATAAGTTGTGTGTCACTCGATGTTGATCATGTTGTTGTTTCTACTTTGAATTAGCTCTATCCAATATTTCATGAACTTGCTGGTGGATGTGTTGAATGTGCTTGATGAAGTTGTTCGCTTTGTCAGCTTCAGACTAGACATGAGCCGAATCAGCCTGAGTAGCCGCAAATGGCATGGCTACGTCAATGGGACATAGTGGCTGGAATCCCAAGCCCACCTGAAAGGGGTTGTGGCCAGTTGAGTTGTGGAGAGCCCAGTTATAACTATGTTGTACATAGGGGAGGCTCTCATCCCATATGTGTGGATTCTTTGAATTGTATATGTGCAGAATGTGTACAATCATCTTGTTGACGACCTCTGTCTGGCCATTAGTTTGGGAAAGGAAATTTGTGGACTTGGTGAGCTTGGAGTCTAGCATTGACCAAAGGCTGGACCAAATTGTGTTGAGGAACCTGTTGTCCCAATCTAAGATGATAGACTGTGGGACCCCAAAGTGCACCCACACTCGTTTAAAGAAGAGTTTAGTAGTGGCTTATGTTGTGATATTCTTCTTGCAGACTGCCATAATGGCCATCTTCGATAATGTGTCGACGACCACGAAAACAAAGTCATTTTCATGCTTAGTAGAAGACAGTACTGACATGCAATTCATGGAGATGGATTCCCAAGGTCGACTATGGGTAGGTAGAGGAGTATAGAGTCCTTGCTTCCTAATGGTTGGTTTGGCAATGGCGGAAGCAGTGCAGAATCTGATGTACTTCCCAACATCTTGTCGAAGGTTCAGTCAATAGGAATACTTCTACAATACTGCCACTATTTTCTCGACCCCGAAATGCCCTGCGACTTGACTGTAGTGTGCTTCCCAAATCATCTTGGCACACTTACATGAAGGAACACAAAAGTGCC
>JAXQQM020069669.1:0-11389 GCA_034641835.2 Pinus albicaulis
CGAAGGAACTGTTGTCGACAAATGTTGTTGCTCCTAGAGACAACCTAGAGTTGCCATAGACCAGTGCCTAGGACATCTTATCATAACAAGGAGCACATAATACAACTTGGGTGTCAATCCAAAAGGCTCTCCTGCTATCTCTTGCAAAACAAGGAAATGGATTTAAATGGGACCAGAACTTACAGAAACTGCCACAGGGAAAGTAATGCTGTAGAGACAAGATGTAAAGCTCTAACACAAAGCATCAGACAGTTAAGAGACAATTTATTGTAGAGAGGGCCGATTCAAATCGTATGCCACAGAAATCAAATATCAGAAGGTGTATGCAATGAGAGAAATATAAGGAGATATTAGTTAACTTTGGTTTGATACCCAGATACACAACAGAACCATATATGGGCTTATCATTCTAAGAATCCATACATGACAATGGCATTTTAAAAGCACCCTCCCAAAGAAACTAATATATCAGAAAGATGGATGAAATGAATCATGAAACAATATATCACGCCTGAGCCATATTTAAAGCGCTTGAATGATCCAAGTATGGGTATCAACTAGGATAAATCCTTACCTAAAATAAGTGAGCCACTCGCATTCCAGTGCATGATACAAGAAGATGGATAAAATGAAATGTTGAAAATGAAATGTTGTATTAAACACATAAAAGGAAGTTATATACTGTGGGATACCAAAGACCATAATCCTCTAATACAGATAGAACTCCTCCTCACTGAGACCCTATACAATAGCTTATACAGAATGTATACAAAAATGCCTTCATACAAGAGCTTATACAGAATGTATACAAAAATGCCTTTCACTGCACAATTCTCTGATAGAATCTGGAACCCATTCCATGTCTTTCTTCCAGGTTTTTATAGAGGAAGAAGAGGAAAAACTCATGAAAGAAGTAGGTGAAAACAATTAATTATTTCATTAAAACAAAATGGGAGAAACATTCGTGCCCATACTATTTGACGGCCATGAAATACTGCATGTACTCTGCTGCCAGCTCCATGAAGTAAATGCACTGGGTAGAAAATCTCTTTAGGGGTAAGGTATGAAGAATAAAATATGTAACACTCTGTACTTTCCTGAGAGAAAAATATATTGAAGTAAAACCTGGAGGATATGATTTTTATGCACTTGTAATCTTTACGTTCTGAATGTGATATTTCTATTTAAAATCTTTGGCTCCAGACGTTGAATCCTTTGCTCTCTGACTGATACTTTTTTCCATATGATTAATAACCCTGTCTGTGGAAAATCTATGTTTTAAATTGCTCTGGAGGGTTTGGCAGACTTTAACCATGACTTCTTTAATGAAATCCATGTCACGACAACTACCCGGGATCTTCTTCATGAATATGGTACCTGAAAACCCAGTATCGTAATGCGTCTTTCGCTTCAGCAATGGATGCCGCGAATTGTGATAGCTTTTCTTCTTCGCCATAAACCTGAAAAACCCACAAGCACGTTAAATAAAACCAGGCACAAGGGTGGTGGATGCGATCGTGACCATGGAATGGTGACGTAGACTGGGAGAAATGATAAGAAGATGCAGGGTGGCGAAAAATGCAGATAAATAGTGAAGGAATGAAGGGTGGAGATAAGATATACAGGGGAACGATGATAAATGAATGAGGCGGAGACACGTGACTTAAACACTGAAATATGACACATAAACGGGATATGAAAATGGTGGAGGGAAATGCAGATGACACGTGAGCGTACAAAAGACCATACAGAAAGGATGACGTGGAATTTGTGATGTGAAGGTGGACCAGGTCAACGGTTAGCAGATAAACAATCTGAGTTGCACGATCCTTAAACACGATCAAGGGTTTAGACTATGTTGGGCGGTGATGCGATGGTGGGCCATGGGCGTTATAAGCTTGGTTTAAAACACATGCAACTTCGAAGAGTGGTCACCGTCGGATGAAGTCCTCAAGATCTGACGGTTCATGTTAATTTCGCTACGCGTCCGGGATCGAACGTTAACGCGCAAAATGGGGTGGTATTGGAATCGTACATGGGGACACGTGGCGTATGCTGAATGGAATCGCTGCGATTTGAGAAAAAACCGCCAGCCCTTCAAAAATGGTGCAGGGAATACAACTTGTTTTAAGCGGTGTTTTTTAGGGCGCAGGGACCACAGAGGTGGGAGAGCTGTGGTTCATTGATCTATGATCTGATCGGACGGCTCATAATGCACCCGCTGGCCATATTCAATAGCGCCTTCAAGGTTTACCATTTGGTTTCCGGCTCACGATCATGTGGGGGAAAAGACAAGGGGGCTAGTGCCGAAAGGGCTAGAATTTAAATGTTTCGAAAGTGAGTTTTTTGATCTTCTACTATGCAATTTGTAGGCAGAGGAAGGTAGCGATAGGGATTGAAAAGGGTTTACAGGGCAAAGGGAAAGGATCCGGATCGTTTAAACAGATTTCCCATGAAAATTAGGTAGAGGTTTTATTGTGATCAACATTGGCTCCACCTGGGGATAACACGTTCATCCCTGGATGTGTCGAGAACTCCGCAGACCTTCACAATCACTTTCTAAGCACACTTTCCGCTTCAACCCTTTGAATTTTTCTTCAATACTTATCGTGGCACTCGTACTATTTCAAAAAAAGAAAAAAGAAAATTAATATACATTATAGTACACCAGGCTGCCTTTTTCCTAAATCAGAATTGGAAGTAGGGCTTGAGAAATTGACCATTTACAGGGGCATCCAGCAAATCACCCTGTAAATTCTCCAATATAAACATGTTATTGCCTCCCTGTTCCACGATTTTAAATGGGCCGAACTAGAGTGGGTCAAACTTGCCATGTTTTCCTTTTTCAGCCCTTCGGACATCCCATCTGAGCACCAGATCTCCAATTTGCAATTTCCTGTCTTTTACATGCTGATCGAATATGTGTTTCATTTTTTCCTGTTATTCAGCTAATCTCTGGTTCACTTGGGTCTGTGTTTCCTCTAGTTCCACCAACTGATTGATTCTTCTGACCATATCATCAGGTTCCTCCTGACTGTCTTGCACAAAACGTGCCACTGGTAAAACCATCTGCACAGGAAACACTGCTGCTCGTCCATATACCAATTCATATGGAGATTTCCCAGTTGCTCTATTTTTGGTGATCCTATTAGCCCATAGAGAAAATTTCAATTAGGAATCCCAATTTTTCTGATTTTCATTTATAGTTTTCTTCAAGGCCCTCACCAGAGTTTTGTTAGAAGACTTTTCCAAACCATTTCCCTGTGGATAATAAGTTGTGGAGTGATGAAGTGCAATATTATATCGTTGACAGAAATTCACAAATTTTGTAGATTTGAAGGCCTGTGCGTTATCAGTCACTATTCTAGCAGGACAACCAAACCTAGATATGATATTTTCCTCCATGAATTTGATGATCACAGTATCTGTAGCATTCCTTGCAGGTATGGTTTCCACCCATTTTGTAAAATAATCTGTGGCTGTTAATATCCATTTATGTTGTCCACTTTATGGGGGATGTATTTCTCCAATAAAATCTATTCCCCATTGTTGAAATGGCTCATTCACATGAACTGGGATCAGGGGTAGAGCTGCCAACTTCTGTCTCTCAACAAATTTCTGACACTTATCACATGCTCTGACCCAAGTAAAAACATCTCCAAATAATTTTGGCCAGTAGAAACTGGCCTTTAAGATTTTATGAGCTGTGGCCCTCCAGTTGTAATGTCCTCCATAGATTCCCTCATGAAATTCCATCATTATAATCCCTACTTCTTCCTCTGTGAGGCATAGGAGTAGGATGCCCGAAGGATCTCTCCAATATAATTGGCCATTAGCCACTATATACTTTTGTGATTTTAATCTTAATGATCTGTATTTTTCTTTATCACGACTTGGAGGATAGCTGAGTGTCAAAAGATATTCAACTATTTCTTTGTACCATGGACGAGTAAGATATTTTATATGTGCTTTTTGAGTGGCTACCTCCAGTCCTTGCTGTTCTTTTTCATTCTCAGACTCCTCACTTGAAAGCATAGACAGGTTTATGCCCAGAGCTTGATAGTTAGATTCTGATAAGATCCTTGCTAGCCCTTGTCCTTTTATAAACTTAGTAGGATGAATATCCAGATCATACTCCTATATTTTCACAATCCACCTCCCTCTTTTCCCTTCACTGTCTCCCTTTACAAGGATATCCTTTACGGCTGCAGTAGGTACGAATGCAGTGATGTGAGACTGCAAAATATACACATGAAAAGCTTTAAGGGATTTCACCAGGGCATAGGCTTGCTTCTCCAATATATTATACTTCATTTTTGCATCATGGAGAACCTAACTGAAGAAGGCAACAGGCTACTCATATCCATCTTCATTTTTTTGTAATAACACTCCAGCTACTGTATGTGGTGATGCAAAGGAGAAGATCATAAATGGCTTTGCATAATCCGGTCCAGCTAGCACAAGAGCTTCAGCAAATGCCTGTTTTATCCTGGTGAATGTCTCTCTGGATTCTTGAGACCATTTTACTTCATTGTTCTTTTTTAGCATATCTGTTATATGCCTAACTATCTCAACATAGTTAGGAATAAATCTTCTCAGAAAATTTATACGGCCTAAAAATATATGCACTTCTTTCTTATTTCTGGGGAGAGGGATGCTATTTATAACCTCTACTCTTTTGGGATCTATCCCTACCCCATCTTTAGTTACAATATGCCCCAAAATTTTGCCTTCCTCTAATGCAAATAAAGACTTTTGTGGATTAAGAGAAAGACCATACCTTCTGCATTTTTCAAAAGTTGTTCGTAAATGCTCAATGTGTTCAGCATCATTTTTTGAAAACACTATAATATCATCAAGGTACACCACCAGAAATTTATCTTGCTCCCCAAAAAAAGCAATGTCCATAGCCCTCTGGAAAGTTTCCCCTGCATTAATCAATCCAAAAGGCCTCCTGGCATACATAAATGTACCCCATGGTGTGATTAAAGCAGTCTTCTTCTGATCTCCTGGAAGTACATCTACCTGGTTATAACCAGAGAAACCATCCATCATTGACATTCTAGAGGCTCCAACCACTTTCTGCAGGATGTGGTCCATCTTGGGTAGTGGATAATTATCTTTTAAAGATGCGCTGTTTAAATTCCTCAAATCCACACACAACCTTATTTTTCCATTCTTTTTTCGGATGGAGACCAAATTTGCCACCCATTCAGAATATCTCAAAGGCACAATTATTTTGGCGTTCAACAGCTTCTTAATTTCTTTCTGAATAGAGGGAAGCAACAGAGGATTTATCTGTCTAAGCTTCTGCTTATAAGGTTTTTCATCTTCCCTCAGAGGAATTTTATGCTGCATTATACTAATATCAAAAGTTTTAAGGTCCTGATAGGACCATGAAAATACATCTTTATAAGATTGAAATAATTTCAGTTATTTTTCTTTATACTCCTCTGGGACCTTCTTGGATAGCTTTACAATTTTGGGCTCTGCATTAGTACTCAGATTCATATCTTCCACTTGATATTCCTCTACCACTTTACTAGGCTGCAATGGGACATCATTTTTATCAAATAGTCTTTCTAGAGGCACCAACCCTCTAGGGATGACATTTCCTTTCAGCTGCAACACTTTACTTCCTGCCATCTTCTCTTCCCAATTGTTTTCTGAAACATTCTCAGCTTCATCTTCTTCACAATCATCAATCTCCATATTAGAGAATTCTCCCACTGTTTCCAGGAATCTCTTCATTTGTTCCTCATCTTCAAATACCTGCCAATTTTTAACATTATCTGGGATTGATGGTTTATAACGTACCTCGAATTCATACCTCAAGAGAGGTTTCTGGGGGGGACGAAATGTACTGGCAGCTACAACAAATGAATCTGCCATTCTGTTCTGTTCTCGGGGCATGAACTGGATATTAAATGTTGAGAATAAATTCTCCACCATGTCCCACACTTCATTCCTGTAAGCCCTCAACCGAGGGTGTTTGGTTTGACATTGATTTCTGATTTGTCTGACCACCAGATCAGAATCTCCCAGAGCTTTTAAACATTGTATACCCATGCTCCTGGCTATTTGCAATCCCAATAGCAGTTCTTCATATTCAGCTACATTATTAGTATCTTCGTATTCCAATTTAAAAGACAGTGGGACCCATTTTCCTGTAGGAGAAATCAATAATACTCCAGCTCTGTTTACTTCTCTTGAATTCGCTCCATCAAAATATAATGTCTAGATTCCTGCTTCATGGTTCTCTGAAGGTTGTTCAATTTTGATTTGACATAAGGAAGGTTCATGAGCATAATTTTTATCTTCTTCTGACATCAAACATGAGAAATCTCCTTCCTTGCTGTAGACTGGTGAATTCTCTGACCTGTCAGCCTTAGTCACCATCTTGACAAATCTGGTTTCTCTGTATAACCTCCTCTCCTGGCCACCAAAAATTGAAATGGTGGCATATGTTAAGTCTAATTTCAGTGACCCACAGATTTGCGTTCCCCAGGACCTTGACAACAACATGCAAAAGAGAGCTGGGATATCAGCCACCACTATGTCCATTACTATACTTTTTGCTGGAATTTGGGCCAGGTTGACCAATAAATATTTAATCATCCCCAAGCATTTAACTCTTTTGGAATCAAATGAATAGAGGTCTTTGTATGGGAGTGTGATCTGTAGTCCTAGTTGTTCCATGACTGATAGGGGCATAAGATTATGGGAGGCTCCATAATCTAACATACAATTGTGTAACAGCATGTCATGAATCACTAGAGACACATAGAAGGGAGGAGTAGAGGGGTCTATCTCCTCGACATGTGGGCCAAGAACTAACATGGGTCTTTCTTCTTGAAGACTAAGACTATCTGGAACTATTGGTGCTTCAGGAGGGAAGAATACAGAAGTGACTTGAGATTGATATGCAGGTTGTTTCAACAGTTCAGTCAAAGGGACTGGGATTTTGACTTTCTCAAGCTCCTTTTGCAGGTTGAAAGCAGGAGGGGGCTTTTCTATCGCAACTTCTTTTGACTCTTTATTTCAGCGGAAGGTTCAACTTCTTTTGATACAGACCCAGCATTAGGAGGAGTGACTACTTTTGAAGAAGAAGGAATTTGATCATCATACTGCAAAGGTTTGTTCAGAGGGCTCTTACCTTTGTCTATGGCTTTCTACATCGTTGACTCCTTCTGAGCAGATGCTTCCTTCTGGGGAGGCTCTTCTTCTTGTTCTTGAGTACGAGTTCTCTTCCTGGAAGATCTGAGATCATATATTCTATTGAAATGTGCTCGCATGAAATCATTAAACTGTTTGAAATAATGATCAATTTCTACATCTTCTGTGTCTCTGATCTCTTCTTCTTCTTTGTGCCATGGACATTCTACTTCATCATTGTTTGAGAAAGCGAGGTTTGTATCTTGCAGTTCATAAGTAGCATCTTCAGTGAAGTCATCTACTGGGCCTTCCAGGTATAATGGGTGAGGTACCTGATCTTTTTTCTCTTTTGCTTCCCTTGGTAGTATTTGTAGGGGTGGATTTCTATACTGAGGATTGTAACCCCTGTTTGGAGCATTCTGGAAGTTTTTGGAGGCTGAATTCTTGGTTTCCAATTCAAGCTTGACCAGTTTGTTAGAAATATTCTTAATAATTTTTCTCATCTCTTCAATTCTATCTGAATCATTATCTTGATTAGAAGTAGATACTTCTTCTTTACCCCTTATTCTGGTATCCTGTTCAACTTTCCCTCTTAATTTTCCAGTGGAAGAAAAGTTTGCTTCCAATTCAAGTGCATCTGACTAAGCGTCATCTAGGGTGGCAGACTTTATTTCCCTGAGAGAGAAACCAAAATATGAGTCAAAGGCTGCTATGAAAACAACTTTGGCAGCATTTTGATGAGGCTTCATATCTGCAGGGAGGTTTAGATATAAATTATTAAATCTTTTGATAAATTATGATACCCCTTCATTATGTTTCTTCTTGAGTGTATTGAACTCAGTAAGACACTGTCCATGATCCTTCTTTTCTCCCCATTTTCTGAGAAAATTATTTTCCATATCATCCCAAGTGGTTACGGAACGATTTCCTAATGTTTTGAACCATTTTCTAGCTTCACCATCCATAGATTGCACAAATAGTCTTAAGACCACATCCAAATGTTCTACATTAAAGTTTTCTGCAAAAAGGTAGAAGGTCTCAAGGTGTTTTTGAGCATCAATTTCATTTTCCCCAGTGAATCTGGGCAAGATCTTCAAATAATCCTGTGGCATATCATTCAGCACTTGAGGTAATGCCAGGGGAGCATATTTGTTTAACAAAATTATGGGACATTAGCCATTGGAGGAGATGTGGGTTGTGCAGTAATCTGGTGTACAAATGGAGGAAGAGGAGGAGGTGGAAGTGGAGTATGAATAACAACAGGAATATATTGCATAGCGGCCTAAGGTGTAGATGGGAATAGCTCATGGTTAACAACAGCTACTTCGGTGACTTCTTTAACTTCTTCGGCCTCAGGAGTAGAGTGAAGATTATTTTTAATTCTAGCACCTCCCCTGGGTGGGCTATCTGAGTAATAGTCTGTGTCTCCCACAATGGAGTCAGGATTTTCTACTTGGATTTCTTGAGAAGAGGAGGATGGATAATATTCTACATAATATTTAGGGATTTCAGCACGGACTGATTTATTCTCTTTCCAAATTCTTTTATGTATAATGTTCTCAGGGTCAGACACTGAAGGTGTCTTTGACTGTGATGTATCTAACCTCAGGCATGGCTTACGGGGAGCCAGGACTACAAATATTTTTATCAAATAAACCACAGTGGAGTCACCAAGGTGAGAGATATGAAACTCTTCAACTCTCTGTGCTCACCTGATTAGAGAGTGAATATGATTTGTCGAGGCCCAGGGATAATGATTTTCTTAAATTCGATCCCCGGGAATGGCGCCAGAAATATGTTGTCGACAAATGTTGTCTCTCCTAGAGACAACCTAGAGTTGCCATAGACCAGTGCCTAGGACATCTTATCATAACAAGGAGCACATAATATAACTTGGGTGTCAATCCAAAAGGCTCTCCTGCTATCTCTTGTAAAACAAGGAAATGGATTTAAATGGGACCAGAACTTACAGAAACTGCCACAGGGAAAGTAATGCTACAGAGACAAGATGCAAAGCTCTAACACAAATCATCAGACAGTTAAGAGACAATTTACTTTAGAGAGGGCCGATTCAAATAGTATTCCACAAAAATCAAATATCAGAAGGTGTATGTAGTGAGAGAAATATAAGGAGATATTAGTTAACTTTGGTCTGATACCCAGATACACAACTGAACCATATATGGGCTTATCATTCTAAGAATCCATACATGACAATGGCGTTTTAAAAGCACCCTCCCAAAGCAACTAATATAGCAGAAAGATGGATGAAATGAATCATGAAACAGTATATCACGCCTGAGCCATATTTAAATCACTTGACTGATCCAAGTATGGGTATCAACTAGGATAAATCCTTACCTAAAATCAGTGAGCCACTCGCATTCCAGTACATGATACAAGAAGATGGATAAAATGAAATGTTGTATTAAACACATAAAAGGAAGTTACATACTATGGGATACCAAAGACCAGAATCCTCTAATACAGATATAACTCCTCCTCACTGAGACCCTACGGGCTTTGAGCCCTCATACAAGAGCTTATATAGAATGTATACAAAAATTCCTTTCACTGCACAATTCTCTGATAGAATCTGGAACCTTTTCCATGTCTTTCTTCCAGGTTTTTATAGAGGAAGAAGAGGAAAAAATCATGAAAGAATTAGGTGAAAACAATTAATTGTTTCATTAAAACAAAATGGCGGAAACATTCGTGCCCATACTATTTGACGGCCATGAAATACTGCACGTACTCTGCTACCATATCCATGAAGTAAGTGCACTGGGTAGAAAATATCTTTTGGGGTAAAGTATGAAGAATAAAATATGTAACACTCTGTACTTTCCTGAGAGAAAAATATATTGAAGTAAAACCTGGAGGATATGATTTTTATGCACTTTTACTCTTTCCCTTCTGAATGTGATATTGCTATTTGAAATCTTCGGCTCCAGACGTTGAATCCTTTGCTCTCTGACCGATACTTTTTGCCATATGATTAATAATCCTGTCTGGGGAAAATCTATGTTTTAAATTGCTCTGGAGGGTTTGGCAGACTTTTACCATGACTTCTTTAATGAAATCCATGTCACGACAACTACCCGGGATCTTCTTCATGAATATGGTACTTGAAAACCCAGTATCGTAACGTGTCTTTCGCTTCAGCAATGGATGCCGTGAATTGTGATAGCTTTTCTTCTTCGCCATAAACCTGCAAAACCTACAAGCACGTTAAATAAAACCAGGCACAAGGGTGGTTGATGCGATCGTGACCATGGAATGGTGACGTAGACTGGGAGAAATGATAAGAAGATGCAGGGTGGCGAAAAATGAAAATAAATAGTGAAGGAACGAAGGGTGGAGATAATATATACAGGGGAACAACGATAAATGAACGAGGCGAAGACACGTTACTTAAACACTGAAATATGACACATAAACGGGATATGTGAATGGTGGAGGGGAACGTAGATGACACATGAGCGTGCAAAAGACCATACAGAAAGGATGACGTGGAATTTGTGACATGAAGGTGGACCAGGTCAACGACTGAGAAGACAAACGATCTGAGTTGTACGATCCTTAAACGCGATCAACGGTTTAAACTGTGTCGGGCGGTGATGCGATGGTGGGCCACGGGCATTATAAGCTTGGTTTAAAACACATCCAACTTCGAAGAGTGGTCACCGTCGCATGAAGGCCTCAGGATCTGACGGTTCATGTTAATTTCGCTGCACGTCCGGGATCGAACGTTAACGCGCGAAATGGGGCGGTATTGGAATCGTACATGGGGACACACAGTGTACGCTGAATGGAATCGCTGCGATTTGAGAAAAAACAGCCAGCCCTTCAAAAGAAGTGCGGGGAATACAACTTGTTTTAAGAGGTGGCTTTTAGGGCGCGGGGACCACAGAGGCGGGAGAGCTATGGTTCATTGATCTATGATCTGATCGGACGTTTCATAATGCACCCGCTGGCTGTATTAAATAGCACCTTCAAGGTTTACCATTTGGTTTCCAGCTCATGATCATGTGGAGGAAAAGACAAGGGGGCTAGTGTCGAAAGGGCTAGAATTTAAATGTTTCGAAAGTGAGTTTTTTGACCTTCTACTATGCAATTTGTAGGTGGAGGAAGGTAGTGATAGGCATTGAAAAGGGTTTACAGGGCAAAGGGAAAGGATCCGGATCATTTAAATAGATTTCCCATGAAAATTAGGTAGAGGTTTGATTGTGAT
>JAXQQM020091071.1:0-36104 GCA_034641835.2 Pinus albicaulis
CGAAAGAAGAAAATGAGCAAAGGAAGAGGATATACACCGGGAGACAGAAGCCTAGAAGAGGAAGAAATGAATCAGCATATCATGTAATGCCTTTGGCCCAAAGAAATTTACCCTCCTCAGAAGGACAAGATAGCGGAGATAGATCTACAAGGAGGTAATAGTGTTGATTGATTCAGGTAGCACCCATAATTTTATTCATTGTAAGGTAGCCAAGGAATTAAATTGTTTCCTATACCCAGCACCAGAATGTCAAGTGATGATTGCAAATGGAGGAACTATAAATTGCTCTGGAAAATGCCATAATATCAAGATAGCCATGGGGGAATATGTGTTGACTAGTCCAATGCTTTCCATTCCTATGGGAGGTGCTGATGTTGTACTAGGAGTACAATGGTTACAATCTTTGGGGACGGTGGCTTTTAATTTTCAAGAACTTTTCTTGAAATTTTTTTCAGAAGGAAAGGAAGTCGAATTACGGGGTATTGCGGGGAAGCCAGGAAGGATAATAAGCTCTAATGTCATGACAAAGCTTCTAAAGAAAGAACAACGAGGCGTAATTGCACAATTATGCTCACTAGAAGTTCCAACATCAAAATCATCTATTTCTATAGATCTCCAACAAGTCTTGGACAATCATTCCAAGGTGTTTGAAACTCCCAAAGGACTCCCACCTATTCGTGATCATGATCATGCTATTCATTTGATTCCAGGAAGTGTTCCTCCAAACATCAGGCCTTATAGATATCCTTACTTCCAAAGAGCGAAATTGAACGTATGATTGCAGAAATGTTAGAGGCGGGTATAATTCAACCTAGTCAAAGTTCTTTCTCTGCTCCTGTAGTATTGGTACACAAGAAGGATGGATCATAGCGAATGTGTCCGGATTATAGGGAGCTCAATAAGCTCACCATTAAAGATAAATTTCCCATTCCTGTGATTGATGAATTATTGGATGAATTACATGGAGAATTTTATTTTACCAAGTTGGATCTTCGTTCAGGATATCATCAAATTAGAATGAAGACTGAAGATATTCCAAAAACAGCATTTCGAACTCATGAGGGTCATTATGAATTTTTGGTCATGCCTTTGGCCTTACCAATGCACCTTCTACATTTCAAGGGTTGATGAATTCCATTTTCAAACCCTTCCTTAGAAAATTTGTGCTAGTATTTTTTGATGATATACTAATCTACAGGAGGTCTTGGAAGGATCATGTTGAACATGTTGACGGGGTGCTCAAACTATTGCAGGAGAAACAATTATATGCAAAAAAATCCAAATGTTTCTTTGGAGTACAAGAGGTGGAATATCTGGGTCATATTGTATCTCACGAGGGTGTTAAAGTAGACCTAACAAAATTAAAGCCATTAAGGAATGGAAAGTCCCCACAACCATAAAGAAGTTGCGAGGATTTCTCGGGTTAACAGGGTATTATCGCAAGTTTGTTAAGAATTATAGGAGAATAGCAGCACCTCTAACAACATTATTGAAGAAAGATGCATTTTCATGGACTCCTGAAGCAACTAAGGCCTTTGAACGTCTTAAAGAGGCAATGTGCCTAGCACCGGTCTTAGCTACACCAGGCTTCACAAAAACCTTTATTGTGGAATGTGATGCCTCAGGAAATGGAATTGGTGCAGTTTTAATGCAGGAAGGAAGACCCATTGCTTTTGAAAGTCGTCCAATCAAAGCAAAGTATTTACAGAAACCTATTTATGAGAAGGAAATGTTAGCAATACTACATGCACTAAAGAAATGGCGAACTTACCTAATGGGAAGACACTTCAAGGTAAAAACTGATCATGATAGTCTTAAACACTTTTGGAACAAAGACTATCTTCAGAAGAGCAGCAAAAATGGGTCACAAAGATGTTGGGTTATGACTTTGAAATAATCTACAAAAAAGGAAAGCTTAATGTGGTTGCAGATGCACTCTCAAGAAAGAATGAAGAGGTGGAAGCATTGCTTTGTGCCATTTCTATTATCCAACTAGATTGGATAACCGAAGCAAGAGATGAATGGAAGAAGGACAAAGATGTATGGACACTCGTTCAAAAGTTGCAGCAAGATCCTAGTACATCTGATACATTTAGTTGGAAAAATGATTCCTTATGGTACAAAGATCGCTTATATCTTTGTAAGAATTCCCAAGTAAAACAAAAGATTCTTCTGGAATTGCACACTTCTCCTTTAGGAGGACACTCAGGATTTTTAAAAACTTACCACAGGGTGAAGAAAGAATTTTTTTGGGATGGCCTTAAATCCGATATTCAAAAGTTTGTGGCGGAATGTTTGGTTTGCCAGCAGAATAAAGTGGAAACAATTAAGACCCCGGGACTTCTACAACCTTTATCCATTCCAAGTCAACGTTGGGAGGAGATTTCAATGGATTTTATCACGGGTTTACCTAAGTCTGAAGGAAAGAGTGTCATCATGGTGGTAGTTGATAGACTTACCAAGTATGCACACTTTTGTGCATTATCTCATCCATTTAAAGCAAGTACGATTGCTACTACATTTATGGACAGAATTCAAAAGCTACATGGAAGCCCAAGGGTTATTGTGAGCGACAGAGATCCCATTTTTACTGGAAATTTTTGGACGGAGTTATTTTCTTGTTTGGGTACTCAATTAGTTCATAGCTCATCTTATCATCCTCAATCTGATGGTCAAACTGAGATAGTAAATAAATGTTTGGAAGGATATCTTCGTTGTTTTGTATCTGATAAACAAACACAATGGGTCGAGTGGTTACCTCTTGCTGAATGGTGGTATAACACTTCCTTCCATACTGCAGCAAAAATGACCCCATTTATGGCACTTTATGGATATCATCCACCATCCATCACATCATCTTTAAGGGGAAATTCGAAGGTTCAAGCAGTGGAAGATCACATCGAGCATCAGCAAGAAGTTCTCCAACTCTTAAAGGATAACCTGAATTTGGCACAAAATCGAATGAAACAACGGGCAGATCAACATCGTAGCGAGAGAAGTTTTGATGTAGGAGATTGGGTATTTTTACGGCTACAACCATACAAACAAATGTCCCTCAAGCAAGAAAAGAAGGATAATAAATTATCGCCAAAGTACTATGGTCCTTACAAGGTGTTGCAAAATATTGGTACTATGGCATACAAATTGGAGCTTCCTGCTTCTTTGCGAGTACATCCAATTTTCCATGTTTCATGCTTAAAGAAGGTTATCGGTGAAAATCTTCCAGTTCAAACAATATTACCAAAACTTGATGAGGAAGGAAAAATCATATTGGAACCTGAAGCGGTCACGGAAACAAGAACTCGACAACTACGGAATCGATCAATTTCAGGGTATCTCATCAAGTGGAAGAACTTACCCACTGAAGATTCTACATGGGAGGATGAGAATTTTATACAGAAGCACCCAGAGCTACTCAAGCGTTGAGGACAACACTTTTTTGAAGGAGAGGAGCATGTTAGGTCCCTATATTACTAGTATGGTCCCTTATTGTTGTTAGTGTAACCCCCTTATTGTTATTGTTGTACCCCTGTAAGCCCCATATTTTTATTATTGTGCCCTTAAATTATTATTGTTAGGTCGGCTAGGATTACATTGTGGCCCACTAGGATTACATTATGGCCCCATGGACTCCTATATATAGAAAGGAGGTTTTGTAGATTGTATCACCCAAGAATTGTTCATTTATGTAATGTATTGGAGGTTTCCCCCTCGAAGTGGCTTATTTCTAAGCGTTGATATATCTTTTCTTCTATTTTTGGAGCTGGTTTCACAACAAGTGATTTGATGAAGTCTAAGATGATTTGATCCATCAATAATGATTAGATCTTGGTCATTGATGCTCCACTAAGATATTATAAGTGAAGGTCGAAGGGGTTGGAGAGGACACATTGAGTGAGCAAGGTAGTTCAAATTCCCCAGTTTGTAGTATTCAACGAGGTACATTTCCACCGAAGGGATAGATTTTCATAAGGGTTTGCAGTAGTGAGAATTTCTAGAGAAATCCTCAAGAGGTTTTCTAGTGACCTAGTGTTAGGAAAGGAGGTCAAATTTATCTACAATAGAGGTTTTACAGAGCAGTGTGAGTTTTCGAAATCAGCTTGTTTTAGTTGCAGGAGGCCAAATAAGGGACTGGAAGCTAGAGTGAGTGGTTTTGAGATGTAGAAAGAGGCAGGATGGCTCACCTAGAGGAAGTTTCTAGGTTATACAATTTTGCTTCAACCAACAGTGCACATTTCAGGCAGTCAGTGCAAGTGTCGAGAAGGAGTGCAAGAAATCCAAAGGAGGTTGAGTCGATTTGTAGAGGAGATCTGGATCTCCAACATATTTCTAGTCGAGATAATTTTTTGGAGGTTTTATTGTTGGGCATCCAGTTTTAATTATCTATTTCGTTGCATAATAATAAAGCCCTTATATGTTGCTCTAGTTTTCCCTTCGAGGTTTTTCTAGGGACTGTTGTCCAAAAATAAGGGTGTCATTTTTTTTTGTGCGCATCTATTTATTAGTTCCACAATTTTGTTTTCACGACATAATTTTATTTTGAATAATTGCAATGTGAATTATTCGTAATAATAATGATAGAAGACATATAAACTGTTAAAGTTAGGGGAATAATTTCTAGTTACTACAATTCAAGAAATTTTCACAGAAATTGTCAGAAACTTTTAATAGACATTTTATTCTTAAGGAATGAGGTAGACAAGCTCAATAAGAAATTTAGAATTTCTCAACTGTTGAGTGATATTCTCAGCAAACAAATATCACCATACGAAAAAATAGGTCTTGGTTATGTGGGCGATATTTCATACAAAGAATATCTAATCTTTAAGTCACCAAAAAATCTTGAAGTCCATGTTGATATACTTCAAAGCCCCAACCATAGTGGATACAAGAGAATAAATTAAGATGAAGTTGGAAGAGCTACTTCACCAAGAAGCTATGTTGATTCTCTTAAGGGTTCCATACATAACTCAAGCATCAATGTAATAAGAGACAAAGGTAAGAAAATAATTGAATCATATCCAAATCAGAACAAATTTAAATGAACTAATTCATCAAGTAAATCCTACTTAGATAGGTATCAATCTATATTTATTGGTTATTTTTTTCATGTACAAAATTTGGACATAGAGAAAGGGATAGTAGAGCCTATGATTGGGATGATTATAGAGGCATTATTAGACCTCTAGAAGCAAAATTGTTGGTGGATAAATTATAAATTCTAATGGCTACAACAACATAAAACATAATACATTCACTCCCTCATTCATGTACATTATCAAATGCTACAAGTGCCACATTTTTCGGCATATAGCATGTGACTACAGGAGAAGCATGAGATAGTTTCCTAAAAAATTAATAAATTTCTACCAGCCATAAATAAAAATACACCAAAGTGTGGAGATGAAAACAACAAGAGTCAAAGAAGGATCTAAATGCTTAAGACACAAGTCTATATTGTTGTTCAAGTATATGCAATATTGAATACTTTGATGCAGGTAAGAATTTATGAAGATGAATCTATGTAGAATCCAATATTCTAATTACAAAGGAATGGTTGTTGTGTTAATATTGAAAGAATGGGTTGCACATCCTTGTGAAGACGCCACCCTTGACCATATTTAACCTTGTATAGATGTTGCAACAACTCATTAATATTTAAACTAGAGGAAGGAAATAAGAAATAAAGTGATAGCAGTTGTGAACATGGTTCTAAATGCTATCTCCACCAAATATTAACCCTCATTATTATAACCAATATGGTTCTCCAGTGCCTACATTTGCAACCATTACACAATTTAGTTGAATGATTTGAAATATAATTTTAGAGAAGTTAAAAATACATCTCAAGTTTGAAAAACTATACAAGCATAGTTTCATCCTTTGGAATATGTGCATCAAATTGGTAGTATCCCCACGGGGTCGAGGCCGTGGAAGGGCTCTAAGGGCTGCGGCTAGCCCTTAAATGTCTAGTGTCTCAAGGAGGAAGGAGTTTGAGGGCCTAAACATCCCTTCGGGGCTTACGAATAAGGTAAAAGAGGCTAGACGACTGGGCCTTAGGGTCTAAAAAAAATCTCAAACCCCTTCAAACAAAAATTCTTCTACAAATTCATTGCAAAAAAGTTGTATGGATTTATTTTCAGGTTGGAAATTGAGCTTGGAGGCTAGATATTTCCTTCCTAGGCCTAGATTTTCCTCAAACCCCCAACAAAAATCTCTTGATCAACTTGAATTCCTCCTACACAAATGAATCAAATAATGTCAAACCCCATATATATATTTATATTTACACACACACACACACACACACACACACACATATATATAATATGAAAACTCAAGTTTTTCAAAAAAAATGGGTTACAAATTATTTACAAATATATAATGTGTACAAATTTAATTTTTTTTGGAGAAATAATTTTGATAAATGCCAATGGATGAATATATTTCAAAAAATAGATATTGGCCAAAATTATCCTACAAAATCAAATACCATAAAAAAATCTTAGAGACAAAACATAATAAACTCTTCCCCACATTCTGTGAACTTGTAGCCCAAGGGCTAGCGTGTGTGTAAATATCTATAATATTCTCATAGAAAATTATTAGATCATATGATGAATTAAATCACCTAAGATAACATGTTCCAATAAAATGTTCTTATCACCGAAAAATTAAATAACACTGTTATTTAGAAATATTCAACACAATATAATATCACACATAGCTAACAGGCACCACAGATCAATGGAAGAGAATCACCATGAACTAAACCCCAAAGTATTTCTATTATGATACAAAATGTTCTCAGTGGAGAAGTAGCTCAATACCAGCGTTCAAGAATTACATAATCCAAAGATATCAAATAAAATAAAAATAGCTTCTTTATATAGAGAAACCCCTCCAAGTGGAAATAACAGCTAGTTGGCTTGATCCTCCTCAAAATAATCTCGACTGTCGAAAATAACGTGATCATATTTTAATCTCCACCGTCAAATTTTTTATTTTGAGGAAAAATTAGAATTGTTCTTAAAACCCATTTTTAATTAATCCAAAAATTAATATTTTGGATTAATTTCCTCAAAATTTTGACTTTGACTTAACCACCAAGGTCCAAGGGCTCAAATTTTCTAGAGAAAGTAATTTACATTTTTCCGTTTGTTTCTAGTTATCCGTAGGATACTAGGGATATATTTCTTGTCTACAAAAACGATTTATCCGCCTAACAAAATGGCGACTCCACTGGGGATCTTTCTTGAACTTAGTTTTCTTTTATCTTTGAGTTTGACTTATGAAAGTATTTTTTTGATTTTGATTAGTCTACACTGGGTTGGGCAATTATTCCTGCAGAATCCCTGAAAAGTGCTTTAAAGTTTTTTATTTTTCTTTAAGTTTTCTGGTCTTCGCACTTTGTCTTTAGGCACAATGCGGTCATCTCCATTGTTTTCCTATATAAATAGTGCGGCACTGCATCTGTTTACACTGAAACCTGTAGACCTTGAAATTTTTTTTGAAAAATTTAAGATTCTCTTTTCTGGAAACAGCTTACATGATTCTCTGTATTTTCCTAGACTTGTTTTGACTATCAAAAGCCTTCTGTGAATTTCTTTTCAGCAATTTTACAATCTCATCAGTCTCTGTTAAGTTAATTGGGTGTTTTGAGTTTCTTTTTTGGAGAAATTCTTAATTTGATTTACTTTGGTCATTACTTTGAGGTTTGTCTCAGTCTCTTAATAAGTTTGTGTCTGAGTGTTAATCACCTTTGAGTGTTTTTATTTTTTGATCTTTGGAACTCTCACCCAATTTTCTTTACTTACCCTTGATTGGTTCTTAGATTACATTAGAATCGTCTTGTGTTTGAGAATTCTCTTGCATAGATCACATTTGCATAATTAGAATTTTCATTTTCAGAATATGAATGAAAAATGTGGATAGATTACATTTGCATACTTTTCAAGTGAATTGTGCATAGATTACAACTGCATAGTTTACATTCTGGAAAAATCGATCGTAGATTTAGTTCGTTTTCTTTTATTTGAATTTACATGTTTTTATGCTTGTTTTAAAACATAAAAATAAAAAAATTGTTTTGAATTGATAAGAATTAGTTTTCTTAATGAAATTAGTGCATTAGAGAATTTGTTATATTTTCTCTTATTTATCAATTTTTTCATTGTTGGAAGTGAATGGAAACTCTCTCCTTACTTTAGTTAGGATTCATCAAATTGAAAAGATTACTTTATCATATTCGATTGCATTTAGTTTTGGGTCGGGTCATAACACCATTAGTTTCGTATCCATTTACTCTTTGAGTAATAACAGCTTAAATAAAACAACGCTTAATAAAATTCATCTAGTAATTTTTACATTTTTAGGGCTCTTTCCACCAATCTAGCTCAGGATTAGTGCTTTGGAATAGGTTGTAGTTAACTTTCCAAAGCAACTAAACAAATAGTAGCATCTTGCAGTAGGAAAATTCCAATAGTAGCATGTATGCTCTGGGAAGATCCTCCTAAAGGAGTCAAGCATGAGATCATATCTGAACCAGTGAGGTAATCAATCCTTCCTCATTGGGAATGATAGAGGATATACACGTATTAACAATGGTAAACCTCAGATTGACCATTGTCGAGGAGCTTGGGGTCACTTGTCAGTAAATCTTGGATTATGTCAAGGAGCCTTCAAGGGGATTGATCTTTGTTACTCTTCCCTTGCATGTGTATCGGATCGTAGACTATTCCCCCAGGTATATTTGTTCCTATTGGTGACCTTAGTGGCCATAAAATTTAGGATTCTTTCCCAAGGTGACGGTGGAGGGAAGATCCCACTATACCTGGAGCAGACGCCGGCTAGAATCACTTGGACTCTCTGAAGAGTTATCTTCACTTGAGATGGTTTAAGTGGAGAAACTTGCGCCAGTCTGTTTCATTAAGCAGGTTGTCGGGGTAACTGTTCCAACCGCCATTTTTGCATTAAAATTCTACGATGTTGGATTTCATCACCAACTAGTGTTTTTAGTATGGGAATATACTGTTTGTGTGTGGTTTGACTCCTAGATTTGATAGCGCGTGTTCATTTGTTTGTTCTTACTTTTAGAGACCATAGGTGTGAATTGTGAATTTTAATTGTTAGCTGTGAATTGTGAATTGTTAATTTTAGTTTTAAATTGTTAATAAAATTCACTGAAGTTGAATCTAATGGCAACTGTTCTGGAATTTACCAACCAAGGAACCCCTCTTAATGAGAATCCCAGTACTTTTCCTTGCTTTGGAAATGTTGGTCCTCCTTATATGGGTACATTTTCATTACTTGGATTTACAATAGGTTTACCGATATGGTTATTTTCAACTTCACTGGCCCTGAATACTCCAATTGTTCCACCTCAACCGGATGCTTCACCTCAACAGAGTTCACCATCTCAACATCAGCAACCTCATGTTGACCCTTTACCTTCTTCACCCAATATTTGTTCCTCCCTTTCTTCCTCTTCGCTTGGTAAAAGCCTTGACACTAGTAACCAGGTGGCTAAGAAGAAGAAGAAAGGGAAGAAGAAGAAGAAGCAATATAAGAAAGAAGTCAACCAACCAACCATGGTTGTAAGTGTTAGTAATGTTGTGAAAAACTCCAACATGCATCGTAAAACCAAATTCCCTTGCAAGCTTTGTAAGGGTGACCACTTCCTTATCAATTTTCCTGGTATTCCAAAGGTCTTGGAAGTATGGTCAGAAAAATCCCATCAACTTACTGTTGATCCATCAACCAGTGATAGTCAGGTTCCTGGGAAAAAGGGTAAAGTTAGGTTTCCTTGTAGGTTATGCAAAGGGAGTCATCAAACTCACATTTTCCCTCACATGGATGAAGCCTCAAAATTGTTGGAAAACCTTACTATTCCACATCAAAAACTTCCAACCGGTTACCTTCAACTTTCTCCCAATCTACCGTCAACTGACAGAGTGATTGATCTTATTCCAAGTACAGCCAATCTTACTCTTCCATTGGAGAGTGAAACTGATATCACTCAAGTTGATGATCCATTAGTTGATCAAGTGGTCGACTCAATTTCACATTTGGTCAATCCCATTCTCCCTGTAGAGAGTAAAACTCATGCTTCTTAGGTTCTTCTTATTACATCATATTCTTCTACGCCAGGGGGCATTTCATCTGTTTCTACAGAACCCCCTCCAAGTACAGAGGTCTTTTCCTTTGATTGGAATATACTGACAGAACCTCGTCTTCCTTCCTCCATCCCTTTCCAAATCATTCTGAAGGTTCGTGGTAAGAATGTGCGCCGCACACATGTAGATGAAGGTGATTTTGTTAGTATTTTATCCTCAACTGCTTGGAAAGCTTTGGGTTCCCCTCAGCTTTTGACTGTTACACAGAATCTGTCAGCTTTTAACAGAACCATTAGTGAACCTTTAGGGATCCTTCCTAATCTTCCTATTACCTTGGAATTTAAAACTATCTGTATGGATCTTATAGTAGTTTTAGGCCCCTTGGATTTCAATTTACTCCTTGGGCGAGACTATGTCTATGAAATGAAAGCTGTTGTATCGACACTCTTTCACGTGATGTCTTTCCCTCACAATGGAAACATTGTGACTGTAGACCAACTTGCATTTGTTAGTCTTCATTCGACTACCAATAATCCGACACCCCTAAATGTTCCTTATACGAAGGTGGTATCTACCCTGCCACGGGTTAATTATGTGGCAACCAGTCCCATGTTTTCAGTTACTGATGCAAGCAAGCCTCTCACTGTTTGCTTGAATTCCTCTAACTTAAATCCGGTAATTGACATGGAAAACTCTATGGGATTATTTGAACACAATTTTCCTATCCCTTTTAAGTCCCTTGACATGTTTTCCTTCCAAATATTTGTTCTTCCATCTGATGAAGACCTTCTGGAAGACATGATCGAGGAGTGTCCCTTGACATGTCTTTCTTCCAGTTGGAAGCCATGACAAGGGTCATGAGGATGGCCCTTTTACTGTGTCAACCTCGTTAAAAAATGAATCAGTGGGTAATGAGGATAGTTCATTTTACTATGTCAACCTTGTTAAAAAATGAATCAATGGGTAATGAGGACAGTTCCTTTTACTATGTCAACCTCATTAAAAAATGAATCAGTGGGTAAAGATGAAATTTCCTTTTACTATGTCAACCTCGTTAAAAAATGAATCAGTGGGTCAAGAGGAAAGTTCCTTTTACAATGTCAACCTCATTAAAAAATGAATCAGTGATTAATGAGGACAGTTCTTTTCCTGTGTCAACCTCGTTAAAAAAAGAAATAGACCCATGAGGATAGTTCTTTTCCTGTGTCAACCTCATTAAAAAATGAATCAGTAGGTTATGTAGGTATATTGTAGAGAGTAGATTGATAGATTAGAGATACTAGTTTCTGAGGATGGTTCCTGTTACTAAGTCAACCTCATTAAAAAATGAATAAAGTATGAGGATAGTTTCTTTTACTGTGTCAACCTCGTTAAAAAATGAAACATGTCCTCGAGCATGGTTCTTTTTTTGTGTCAAGCTCATTAAAAAATGAAACAAATCCTCTCCTAATTGAGTCTTTGATTAGATCTCGTAAGTGTCAAGACGAGTCTTTCATCTGATCTCGTAATTGAACTTTCATTCCATCCAACTTTTAGTAACCAGTAGTCTACTTAGTTGAATGAAATGAAGCTTGGGGGGCATGCGCTCTAGCAAATTACGCTTGGGGGGAATTAAAAAAAACCACTCTTAGGCATAGTTTTCCTATGTTTCAAGCTTGTGTGAAAATGAAACCACTCTCAAGCAGAGTTTTCTCTATTTCAAGCTTGTGTAAAAATGAAACAAACCTATCTGAAGCATAGTTTTTCTCTTTTTCAGGCTTTTGTAAAAATGAAACCTATCTTGAGTCGATTTCGGTTATTATTTTCAAGACTCGTTAAACTCATGAAAATCCCGAGATTATTTTTCTATCTTTCATTCTCATAAAACACATGAAAATGTCGAGTTCTTTCCATCTTTTCCTGCTTGTAAATTAAATTGAAAGTCGGCCATATGAGTACAAATTTTTATCACTTTTTCGAACTCGTTAAAACTTATGAAAAAGAGAAATTTTGAGTTCTCTTTTAATCCCTTTTCAGATTCTCTAAAGATGAAAAGATTGCCGAGTACTTAACAATTCGAACTCGTTAAAGGAAATGAATAGTCGTCCTTTCAGTATAAGTTTACCCCTTTTCCGGACTGAAATGGACTATTTATGAAAAAGGTATACGTTGACTAATCATGGTCAATAGAGTTCTCTCCTGTATTATTTTATCCTTTTTCAGGCTTGAGAGACTAAATTTACGAAAAAGTACACCCGCAAAGTTTTCTTAAGTATTTCTTCTGACTCCCTAAAATTGAAAAAGACTGAGTTTCTCCTATACTAGACTCATTAAAATTTAACAGTAAAGGACTTGTCGATTACAAACAGGAACAAACCACTCCTTCTTAGGGTTTGATTTTAAACTAAGTTGGACTCATCCGAAGGATGAGCTTATATAACAAGAAAATGTTATCCTCCTCAAGCTTGTCAAAAATAAAGAGGTACTTGCCAAAAATGGTGGGGGAAAAAGAGAGAAAATGAATCCATTTGTCACACTTTATTTAAAAAGCAGTTTACCACTCTTGAACACGACACTTTTTGTCACAATTCTACCTAGGTTAGGAAATTCCTTTGCCTATTAGTTAATCAAACCATATTGAAAGTCTTCATCCAGTTTCTGGGTATTAGCTTTAGGTCAATTGTTACCAAACCATCTGCAGTGTCATTATGTGTTCAAGAGGATAGTTCAAATAAACCATTCATTTGAAAACATATGTCTCCATTCGCGTTGACCATCCCTGAGTCAATCCTTGCAAAATATTTCTACAAAACTTAATCGAATGGTTTCGTGTCGTGGGCTTTCCTACGAAGGATCACTTTCTATCGATGATAGCATATCATATAAGAAGTTGATCTAGAATCCTTCAATACCTTGGAATTTGCATGCCTTAATGGTAGGTTTCTTGCCTTTGATGATAGGTTACATCATTGACCTTTGATCAAACAATTCCGTGAAATGTTCGACTTCAGATCATTTGTTCACATTCCATGGATTGTACTTAGTATTTTGAGAGCCATTTTCATTATTGGTGGTTTATCTCACACTTGTTAACAATTCACATCATTGACTGGTAATCAAGTGGTTTTAACCATGTTCGACTTCGACACAATCAATCGGATGGATATAATCGTACTAGTTCGGATAACAGAAATCAAGACCCTGGATCTAGTTTCCACCATCCAGGCTGTGAGGAGATTTATTATTCATAATGTAGTAGACTATTCATAATAGATGGCTGCGTCCATACTGTGTCTACATTATTGATGTGATAGTAAAATCATTTCTACATCAGAACAAGTTTTAGTTAGTGTTTGATCTGAGTATGAGAATGCCTACCTCAGCGATAGTATATATATATATATATGTTTTTCATTGAATGTTTTTACAAGATTCTGACTAGGGTGTCCACAAGCTAATCCTCGAAATGATAAAGCACATCACTCTTCAAATGGTCTCAGACTTCGCACTTTAGGGGGAAATATGTTACACTAAAATTGTCACCATGACGTTTTACTATCTATATGGGTTCATCATTACTCATACAATACTCCCTTAGAAACCAAGCCTTGAAATTGAGAGAAAAGCTTATAAAAGTCATAAAAATACTTGTACTGCACTTTCTCTTAGTATTACCTACGGTGCCGCATCTGTTTGCTCTAGAACATGCGGAACCAGCCGCAATTTTTCTTCATTAAAGGTGCGGATCCTTGTAAAAGGTAAAATGAAGGCGGAAGTAAAATTTGGAAGCCCAGCTGGTTGAATCTGGAAGCTTCTAGAAGTAATTATTCGGTGGAAAGTTCACTCCTTTCATGTACATTCATCCCTCCATTAAAGGAGCCTACCCCTTGGTATGTGGAACTTAATCCCTTTGAAAGAGGATTCTATCCCCTCTTATTTGGAGCTGCAACCTCTTCTCTTTTGCTATAAATTGAGGCCATAGTTCAGCCTCAAGGGGAGTTAGGCTTTGAGATTTTTTGAGGAGAATTGCTGGAAAAAATCAGACTCTCTTAACTGATTACCATATAGAAATGATTACACACTCGTGTAAGTCAGTCGAGAGAGTGCAAAGGCTTGTCAAAGTAGAGGAAACACTTGTTCTGAACCCCGGAAGGACCTGTACGACATCAAGGAAAACACGGTTGTAAGGCTCCTTTTTTCATTAAAGATAATACAAATGGATCTTGTTTTCTCAATGAGTTGTTTATTTAAATGGCTTATTTCTTGAATTCCTTTATCATCTAGATAGATTTATGGTTTATGAATTAGTCTATATTATGCAGGTGCTTCTGATTCTTTCATGTTTTTAATTGTAGATCCCGAAAGGAGACGTATTCAAAGCGACAAGAAAGAAGACTACGATCAATGTTGGAGTACAGGTAAGTCCTAAATCCTTCATTATAGATAATTCTAGATCAAATATAATCTAGAGAAAGTAGTTTACATTTGTCCGTTTGTTTCTAGTTATCCATAGGATACTAGGGAGATCTTTCTTGTCTACAAGAATGATTTATCCACCTAACAAGCATTGAAGTGAAGGTCGAATTACTATAACAGCAGCGGATCGAATCCCCAAAGGGATTACGCAGTTCTAGCTATAAGGGATGAAGTTTCAAGGTTGTCTCTGTCTGAGTGAGTCGACAGAGAGGTATGAATTCTAGTTCAAGTTTTTTCTGAGGTAGAGGGAGTAGTGCAGAGCCTTCATGTAGAGCCAGAGGGATGATGTTTTTCTGTAAGAAGTTGTTGGGAAGAGAAGCGTTAGAAGAAAGAAAAGAGAAAATAGCAAGGAATTCTTCCTTAGTGAGTTCCTAGCCGAGGAATTCATCATTTTTCCAAGATCTGAGCAGCAGATCCGGGCAGAAGACCTACGATCTCTAGAAGGAGTGCGTAAGCCTGCCTAGTGCTATGCAAAGGGGGAAGAAGAGGGAGAAGTTCGACAGTTTTTCGGTTGACATGGCATATCATGGTCTTAGAGATCAAGACTGGTTGGAGGGTTACTCCAACTACATAATATGGAAGGAAATGATCTAATTCATTAGGGGAATTTTAAGGTATAAAATGGGCCTCCTAAGGAAATTATAAAATAATAGTGGAAATAATAAAATAAGATTTGATGACATCATTAAATTTTAGAGAGAAAAAAGAAAAAACTATTTTTTCAACTCGTATTTTCAACTTATCTCACAAAGGTTTTACTCAAATTTCTAGAGGGAGTACTTTTTGGGTGCAAAATTTAATTCCTCATCCAAGGAGTACCCATGTTTCATACTTTCGATGGACCCTGCTACACGAAAAATGATAAATACATGAAAAACATGATTGCAATCACATTTTTTCATGTATTTCTCAGTTTTCATGTAGCAAGGTCCATTGAAAGCATGCAACATGGGTACTCCTTGGATGAGGAATTAAATTTTGCATCCAACGAGTACTCCCACTCGAAATTTTAGTAAAAAATTTGGGAGATAAGTTGAAAATACGAGTTGAAAAAGTAGTTTTACTATTTTATTATTTTTTAATCTTTTTACCCTTTTACTTAAAAAATGGTGAATCACCCCCCATGGTTGACATTATCATCTTGAATCCTATTGGTTATTATAAAGTTTATTTTTGTTGTACATTTTTCTTATGAGGCCCATTTTAGACCTCAAAATTCCCCTTCATCACCAGCATTTTTGGTTATCAACAGTCAGAGTCTTCATCACCGAGGTGCATCCACTGAACACTTGTTTAGTCTTTGGGTGTTTTTAGTTTCTTCTCTTAGCAGATGAGTTGCATTGCAGATGTAGTGTTAGCAGCATAGCAGATGAAACACTTGAGAGGGAGTTGTAGTACAGATGTAACAGTGGCAGTGGCAGTGTGATGGGAAGCAGTACAGTTACAACAACAATGCAGAGGTTGGTGGACAGCTTGTCAAACATCAGCAACGCAGAGGATGCTTCAGGGTTAGATCATTATGCAACATGCATATTGTTAGATCACTTTCCTCGCTAAGAGGGAGTGTTGACTTTTGGTAGCATCGGAAGTGCTCTAAGCCCCAAATTTTGTGGAGAGGATTAGACACTGGTATTCCAAAGAACTCAGAAACCGTTTGTGAAAATTCCACTCGGATAATGTTTTATTGTAAAAATTAATTATTTTAATGGCAGCCCTAACTCTAACTTAAGGAAATTAAATAATTAAAAGTTATTAATAAAACATAGTGAGAATGACCTAGAAAGCAAAGATCAAGTCATGTTATAATATTAACTGTTGATTAGAGATCCAGTATTGGTTGTTGATTTATCAATGAGAAGACTATAAAGGAAGGCTTGAGGGTCATTTGGAAAGACACATTGAGTGAACCTATAGATCGAATTATTTTGACAGAGCAGTTCTTGGATGAAGATCAAATCTAAGTGATTCAGTGCAGTGAGGGGTAGAGTAGCTTCCAAAGAGAGATTTTCTCAACTGGAGAATCATCATCAGAGAGGGGCAGAGAGACATCCAGCACAAATAACGAAGAGCTAGATAGGATGACGCAAATCCATGCAGGGCTATGTAGAGGCTACGTAGTGGCTAAGAGGGTTTCCGAGATTTAGCTCTCGGATCATATCCAGAAGCCGGGAGCCGAGGTGTGAGACTGGGAGCCCAACATTTGAGATTCTAAAAGTCAAATCAATCCTTTGCTAGGGTGATGTAGTGCTTAGAGGAGGTGACGTAGGTCCTACATAGTGACTGTGTAGAGATGTCTAGGGGAAACTCTTCCAATGTCTGGATCAACTGGATTTTCCAGTGATTGAGTGAGGTAAAACTCAATATTTTTTTTCCAGTATTTTTGTCTCTGTAACTGAATAACCTTTGAGGTATTCATAGATGTATTTAGGAATTTCTAATGCTTAAGAATATCAAACCCTTAGATCTACTGCACTAGTTTTCTCGAATTGGGTTTTTCCAGGGACTTAGTCCAAAATAAAGGTGTCCAATGTGTGATTTATTTCTTACTCAGTTTCCTTGTTTCAAAATCATATTTAATAAAGTGTAGGCTGCTTTAGTAGTTTACTTCAATAATTCATGATGCATTCTGAATTAAATTTGTAAATGTAATTTACATAATAGGAGAAGTAAACTCATATAGTTGCAGTAGGATTCCTAAGATTGTCAAATATAGGAATTTTCACACATACTAACATCATTTACAATAAAAATTGTAGAAATTGGGATTACAATGATACAATAATGTTGGTTGATGACTTTTAACTTTGAAAAAAATTCTTCACATCTTTGTACTATGCTTCCTTGGACTATTAACAAAGTGTGGTCAACATTTGGCTCTACTTGGGGACATGTTGCCTCATTGAAGGAATGTGAGAATCCACAATATTGTATCCCAGAAAATAAAATTACATCAAATATATATCCATTCAAAATCAAAATCATCATGTATATATAGAACATATGTTGGAACAGAAAAATTCTACTCTAACATATCAAAACATAAAGACATGAAATATAAATTCACAAAAAGGAAACTAACTAATGGCATAAAAAAATCCTAACTAAGAGTGTAAGGTTATAGATACAATATAGAAGATGCCTTATGGCATCATATTTCATCCCTGTGGCACAATATGGAACACCTGCTTGCATACGGGTAAGTCAATCAACTACTTGTCAGATATCCCTTATTGAATCCTAACCCTTTTTGGCTAATGTGAACTTTCATCACTGCGTTACATATCTTTGTCAAATTCAAGTCGTCTTCTTTTCTTGCTTGGAAGATGAGATGAAGAAAAATGATATATAGGCTGGAAGAACTCAGTGACCACTGCATTATGCTCTAAAGGATGACCCTATGATTCAATTTCTTCGTCATTGTCTGGCCTCTTTAGATTTTCAACATGGTACCTTATTTCAACTTAACTATATAACCTGACCTACCACTTGCTGCTGCAGTAATAGTAAAATATGATAAGTCCAACTAAATACATCCACCTAATTTAGCTACAAAATTTCTTTATAGAAGCATTCCCCATACATCTGACACATCAATTTTTATATCCATGGTGATAATTTTGTATGAATAATTAGCCAAGGCAACTTGCAATTATTTAACTACCCCAATAACTTTAGTCTTCTTCGAATCCATCAAACAAATGTTGTGATAGGGCCTTGAAATTCTCAAATTTAAATGTTCCATAACCTTTTTAGTTATGAAATTGGTTGAGGCCTCGTAATCCAACATAAAGTTGTGAAGTAGGCAGTCATTAACTTTTAAAGTAAGGAAGAAAGGTTGATTATATTCATTAGTCATGTAAAAATTTAGATCCTTTAACTTAATCTCTTCATCTTTCGGGTGTGTATCAATCTTATACTGTTGATCCATGCCTAGAGCTTTGAATAACACTCCTCTTTAAGAAGTAATATTTTGAAGTTATGGCACTGGGAAAGAAATATTAACACTGTTTATCCATGCGGCCCAATCAATTTTCAATCCGGATTGATAGCTTTTAGATGCAACCTGTTTATTCTTATTCTGATCCTTGCTTTTATTTTGATAAGTATAACCTTTACTTCTAGAAATTTCCATAATATTCTCCTAAGATAGAGTTTCACCATATATCTGTGTGATAGGATCATTCTCATCACTAAAGTTGTTGATGGTGAAATATGAAGGGATCATGTGTGTGCAATGACCTTCCTTTGAAAAAAATTGATTTACATTATTTATTTCCTCATTGGTTCCTTCATCTAGGAGTTTTCTAGCAATGGAACATGCACTTTATTCATGAAAACATTTACAAGGTCTACAAAACAGAATAGGTTGATCGAATATATTAGCAGACTCAAGAGGAGTGGGAGGCCTTTGATAATTTGGAGGATTCCTTCTTTGACATTGTTTGCAAAAAATGATGGAAAGGTAGAGACACTGGGTTCAGGCACAGGGGCCAACAAAGGGTCCATCGTAGTTTAGTGTAGTGTCACGACCTTACTTAGTTAAGGGAGATGAACCAGGTATCAGGAGAAATTCCACAAAGGCTACCAATACTTTTTAAAATAAGAAACAAGGCATCATACATGTAATTGTTGCATATAAAAACAACTAAAGTATTCAAAATAGCACATAATATTCACATGCATTCACAATAAAATTTTAAAAGGGGTCACAGAAAACCAACACAAGTAGGTGATCATACATTCATGCAACTTCCCCTTTCATTAGTTTCAACTAGAATTACACCATTAAAATTAGGCTTGGAGGCCTTCTTAATAGAAAAGGAATTGGGAATATAATATAACATATGTCTTGGTGATTACAAAATCATACAGGCTGAATAGGCTCTGCGACAGAAGTTCAATACACTCCCTTTTCTATCCCTTTCTGGTTTTTCCTTTACCCTTCTTAAGCACTTTTCTCGTCCGAATTTTTTCTTTCTTCCTTGGATGCTCCACCCTTAACTTTTCGACTACCTTTGTTTCTTGACTACGACTAATTCCTCTATTGTTAAGAAAAATTTCGACTCAGCTGTGACTTCGTGTGCCCTAATTTCCCTAGTCGATCTTCCACAACTGCCAGAGTTTAGCGACTTCCTTATCCTTCCTTGGCTACCTTCTCTGCAACTCTCCATCGATCACATTGGTCAAAATATGGTCAAAACATGACAAAAAAATTTCCCCAAAATGAAGTACCCAACAACCATTGATTATTTTTACCTATGTTGTTATTATTATTTCTAGGTAAAACATTCTGAGCTTGATTCCACTCCATTTGAATGAACCGAGACTGCATCGCACTTATTTCTCTAGCATGATCAATTCTCATCTATTTAATCATTTGAGTTAATTCCTTAATTGGGTCATGCGCAACCTCCTTTGTTTATTTTCCTTTATTTCTGACTGACCCTCTTTCAAAAGTAGGAATTTCTAAAGTACCATACACTTTCTTATATTTTTCTAATTCTTCGGAAATAGATTGAGAAATGGCTAAATCAGTCGGATTTGCACGTAAAATTTCATAAGATGTATCAACACAAAAAGCTTCAAGATACTGCTCTAACAAGGATTTATTAGGAGGCTTATAATCCTAAGTCATTTTTTTGATAATACTGTTGAATATCTTATTGAATTCCTCAACAATTTCATTCTCATTATTTTTTATGTTGTTGATGTATTTGAAAAGATATCTTCCTTCCCTTTTGTCCACATATTTACCCTTAAATGCATTTATGAGAGACTTCAGAGAATCAAAAGAGTTATAAGGTTTGTCTAAGTACCACTGCAATGCATTGTCTTCTAATGAAAGGACAAAGAGCTTTATTTTATTATATTCATGATTGTAAGAAGTGGCGTGAGTATGCCTTATCAGGAAAGATGTGAACTTCCTGATGTGAGCATCAAGAGTCAGTACATTTTTCCCCTGAAACATAGGGATTTTATCCAAACCGACATCTGGTAGATTATGAGGGTTCCCTTAGATATTGGAAAAGTTGCATGTCCTGTAAAAATCCATGATGTCTTGACTGAGGGGATCAGGGAATATAAAGTGGTTATCAGGGAGGGATTCCTATCTGAGAAATATTAAATACTTATTACAATTCAATTTTTTTAACTGAGCTCTTAGAGCCTTTTCAATATTGAGAGCGGGGTTAACTAAGCTACCAATATTTATTCTAGTATAAACTGTTTTAAATAGATGAATAAGTGGAGACTCCACCCAAACAGGAAACTAACCTCAACATCCATGCGCTAAGGTGGAATTAGAAAGGTGAAAAAGGTGATGAGAATATTAGTGGAAAGATGAGGAATGAGAGAATGAAATGATGAAGAGATGGAGAAAATGTCGTGAAAAACAAGGACATGTAAACTCTATCCCTGGAAACGAAACCAGAAAATGTTGGCACTGAAATTATATAGGTGATATGTGAAAAATATCAAGGTGGTTTCTATCACTCTGATCCCTACCCTATCCATTCTAGTTGTCACCTTACAACAAGCTATGGGGGGTAGTCCCTATGAAATGTGAAGGTGGAAGACTTTTTGGCAACCAACAGGTCCGGGAGACACAACTGAATGACCTAGCAACTTCGTTAATTTTGGAAAGTTTAAGATTACATTAGATTTGACATGAAAGATATGTGCCTTGAATGGAGTCAATTACTTTCTTAAAACATATTATTAATTATCGCATGAACAATTGTTGCTTAGGGATGCTTTACTATCCTAAATGAGATGCAAATCCTACAATATAGGTGAGATGCAGAATCTCAGTTTATTTTAAGTTATATGCATATTCTAAATGTATCCTTCCTCTTAAATATTTTGAAGCTAGTCTCTATAGTAGGTTGTGGGAGAGAAGCCAAGGGGAATCAAAATAAGGCTTGATTAACGACACCTCCCCTTAAGTTCTAACCACCCGATGCCTTTTGGCGCTATAAACATTGTGGCTCTAACGACTACAAGGTCATTGTTTTAACCATAAAAGAGATGCTAGGCTTCTCAAGCTAGGTGAGAAAAGTTGACTTATCTCTCTATCGACCAAGCTTAAGCTTGCACGTTAATTAATCAATGCAAGAGGCTAGTCCTTAGATGCAAGTGCAAGATATGAGTGCTATTAAGGTGAGATTATTAAAATTTCTTAAGTACTTATTTATAATGATCTTCAACCATGAACAATAAGGTAATTAAAAAAATAAGTGAATAGAAATCTCAACCATAAGAGGGAACACTCAAACTAAATGGTGCCATAAAATGTTTCCAATAGAAAATTGCTCAAGAGATAAACAATACAAGATCAATGCTTATTAGGATAATTAGCAATATTCAAGAGTATAATTAAAAAAATGTCAATTATGTTGAAAATGGAAACAATAAAATATTATAATTTAATTTTCCCTTGAAGTAAATTAGAATAAAATTGGTAATTCCACATCACAAGACAACTTGTATGAATTAACTAAGTTAGTATTATTGTGGGAAAAACTACCCTAAGGTCTGGGTTAAGGGACCTAATAGAGCGGAAGGCCTACAATCATAAGAAGCAATCAAATTCAAAGTCATAATGCTTAAATTAGTAATCTAGGGATATGTGACCTTACCTGTATGTCCTAAGTTTGAGGTCGTTCCTGCAGGGTGCAAACCCTCTACTACTCCTCGTGTTTTCAAAACCTGCAACTCACTCAAGACAAAGCACATAGACTAGTTTTACAGGATATATATCCAAAATGTCAATATGTTAGATCATATAAACTCAGAGAAGATAATATGAAATAACAATTACAAGCTCATTAACATGTATTATGAAACACATAAGAACATGACATCAGGAACTGGACAAAGCTTCTTTTATTGATGTATGTAAAAAGAAAGTGGAGATATCACCTGAAATTAGCCATGACTCCAAGCGAAACCATCCTTCGGATCCATCCAGCCCAAGCCTCAACAATCTTCTTCCATAAAAGGTGCACAAAGGATGTCACATAAGGGAGGTGAACATCACAAGGAAACAAGGGTTTCCTGAACCTGGGAATTAGGCACAAGGATAATCAGATTTGATATGGGCTATAACAGGCTATAATATCAATAGCATTCTCTCTCCTCCCTTAGGCCTTCCTAATGAGGTGTATTTATACTTCCTCAAATCAGTTTTTCAGGTGGTAAATAGTTTGGCCACAGGCTAGTATAGGTGGTCTTCACATAAAACCCGTAAACCTCGCCCAATTAATAGGGAGATTATACATTTTTTAATATTTTAAATTGTATACGTAGCTTAGATATGAGCTAACCTGTGTCTACACGCATATAAATCAAGGCAGAGTCATGTATGGAATTGAAAATAATGTTTATTAAGAAGTTGACCAAGTCTGAATGGAAAGGGCTGCCCAACGCTAATACATAAGTCATAAAGTATATAAAGGTGATAAATGATGCTATAACATATGCCCCCTAATATATGAGGTCAGAAGGGGTACATTATAGCCGAAATTTATTATGTGCATAAGAAATAATCTTGTGAGGACTTGAGAGGATTTCACAAGATTTCAACCTGCCAAAAAGAAATGAAAGAAATCAGAAAGAAAGCTCATGTATGAGGAGGGAATACCCATGCTCAGTGAAATAAAAGCATGTCCGCATAACAAGTATGGAGCGGATCGAATATGTATACAAGTATAGAAGAAACTGTAAAGTACATAGTGAATAATTTGATCATTGCCCATAAGTACATATCAAAATCATGTCCAAGTATCACATATAGAAGACTAATCAATGATGTTGCAAAGATATCTGATCACTAAAGTCACAACTGAATCTCCAAGTACCAAATCATAAGTGGTGGAAAAATTATACAGCACACAACTCAGGTGCCAACATATAGAATGCTACTTTGAGGAACTGCAACATATAAGGGTGGATGGTGTCACTGGAAGAAAACTAAATGAGGTTTCAAAGTGAACCAAAGCATGCTGATGCAAACCCAAGGTCTTCACTAATCACTATGGCACAATTCTACACAATGGGAATAAATGAGCTGAAGTCAACCATGTGAGAAATAGTTTGATTACCAGTCATTTATGTATACTGTTAAGAAACGTGAGACAACTCACCGATAATGATGATGAGAGTCAAGGTACCCCAGTACAATCTAACAAGTGTGAATGAATGAGTTTAATTCGAACACTTAAGAGAATCTACCAATCAGGAGACATTGATGTTGTTATGAAACCAACTCCAAAAATAGAAGAAAAGAGGATCAACGCCTTAGAAATAAGCCACTTCAAGGGGGTAACATCCAATACATTACATAAATGAAACAATTCTTGGATGATACAAATGACCAAAACTCCTTCTATATAGAGTCCATGGGGCCACAATGTAATCCTAGCCGAACTAAAAATAATAATTTAAGGGCACAATAATAACAAAATGGGGGTTACAAGGGTACAATAATAACAATAAGGGGGTTACACTAACAACAATAAGGGACTATACTAGTAATATAGGGACCTAACATGCCCCTCTCCTTTAAAAAAAGTGTTGTCCTCAACGCTTGAGTAGCTCTGGGTGCTTTTGTATAAAATTCTCATCCTCCCATGTAGAATCTTCAGTGGGTAAGTTCTTCCACTTGATGAGATACTCTGAAATTGATCGATTCCGTAGTTGTCGAGTTCTTGTTTCCGTGACCGCTTCCGGTTCCAATATGATTTTTCCTTCCTCATCAAGTTATGGCAATATTGTTTGAACTGGAAGATTTTCACCTATAACCTTCTTTAAGCACGAAACATGGAAAACTGGATGTACTCGCGAAGAAGCAGGAAGCTCCAATTTGTATGCCATAGTACCAATCTTTTGCAACACCTTGTAAGGACCATAGTACTTTGGCGATAAATTATTATCCTTCTTAGCTTGCTTGAGGGACATTTGTTTATATGGTTGTAGCCGTAAAAATACCCAATCTCCTATATCAAAACTTCTCTCGCTGCGATGTTGATCTGCCTGTTGTTTCGTTCGATTTTGTGCCAAATTCAGGTTATCCTTTAAGAGCTGGAGAACTTCTTGCTGATGCTCGACGTGATCTTCCACTGCTTGAACCTTCGAATTTTCCCTTAAAGATGATGTGATCGATGGTGGATGATATCCATGAAGTGCCATAAATGGGGTCATTTTTGCTGCAGTATGGAAGGAAGTGTTATACCACCATTCAGCGAGAGGTAACCACTTGACCCATTGTGTTTGTTTATCAGATACAAAACAACGAAGATATCCTTCCAAACATTTATTTACTATCTCAGTTTGACCATCAGATTGAGGATGATAACATGAGCTATGAGCTAATTGAGTACCCAAACAAGAAAATAACTCCGTCCAAAAATTTCCAGTAAAAATGGGATCTCTGTCGCTCACAATAACCCTTGGGTTTCCATGTAGCTTTTGAATTGTGTCAATAAATGTAGTAGCAACTGTACTTGATTTAAATGGATGAGATAACGCACAAAAGTGTGCATACTTGGTAAGTCTATCAACTACCACCATGATGACACTCTTTCCTTCGGACTTAGGTAAACCTGTGATAAAATCCATTGAAATCTCCTCCCAACGTTGACTTGGAATGGATAAAGGTTGTAGGAGACCTGGGGTCTTAATTGTCTCAACTTTATTCTGCTGGAAAACCAAGCATTCCGCCACAAAATTTTGAATATCAGATTTAAGGCCATCCCAAAAAAATTCTTTCTTCACCCTGTGGTAAGTTTTTAAAAATCCTGAGTGTCCTCCTAAAGGAGAAGTGTGTAGTTCCAAAAGAATCTTTTGTTTTAGTTGGGAATTCTTACAAAGATATAAGCGATCTTTGTACCATAAGGAATCATTTTTCCAACTAAATGTATCAGATGTACTAGGATCTTACTGCAACTTTTGAATGAGTGTCCATACATCTTTGTCCTTCTTCCATTCATCTCTTGCTTCAGTTATCCAATCTGGTTGGATAATAGAAATGGCACAAAGCAATGCTTCCACCTCTTCATTCTTTCGTGAGAGTGCATCTGCAACAACATTAAGCTTTCCTTTTTTGTAGATTATTTCAAAGTCATAACCCAACATCTTTGTGACCCATTTTTGCTGCTCTTCTGAAGATAGTCTTTGTTCCAAAAAGTGTTTAGGACTATCATGATCAGTTTTTACCTTGAAGTGTCTTCCCATTAGGTAAGTTCGCCATTTCTTTAGTGCATGCAGTATTGCTAACATTTCCTTCTCATAAATAGGTTTTTGTAAATACTTTCTTTTGATTGGACGACTTTCAAAAGCAATGGGTCTTCCTTCCTGCATCAAAACTGCACCAATTCCATTTCCTGAGGCATCACATTCCACAATAAAGGTTTTTGTGAAGTCTGGCGTAGCTAAGACCGGTGCATGGCACATTGCCTCCTTAAGATGTTCAAAGGCCTTAGTTGCTTCAGGAGTCCATGAAAATGCATCTTTCTTCAATAATGTTGTTAGAGGTGCTGCTATTCTCCCATAATTCTTAACAAACTTGCTATAATACCCTGTTAACCCGAGAAATCCTCACAACTTCTTTATGGTTGTGGGGACTCTCCATTCCTTAATGGATTTAATTTTGTTAGGGTCTACCTTAACACCCTCGTGAGATACAATATGACCCAGATATTCCACCTCTTGTACTCCAAAGAAACATTTGGATATTTTTGCAAATAATTGTTTCTCCTGCAATAGTTTGAGCACCCTGTCAACATGTTCAACATGATCCTTCCAAGACCTGCTGTAGATTAGTATATCATCAAAAAATACTAGCACAAATTTTCTAAGGAAGGGTTTGAAAATGGAATTCATCAACCCTTGAAATGTAGAAGGCGCATTGGTAAGGCCAAAACGCATGACCAAAAATTCATAATGACCCTCATGACTTCGAAATGCTGTTTTTATAATATCTTCAGTCTTCATTCTAATTTGATGATATCCTAAACGAAGATCCAAATTTTTAAAATAAATTGCTCCATGTAATTCATCCAATAATTGATCAATCACAAGAATGGGAAATTTATCTTTAATGGTGAGCTTATTGAGCTCCCTATATCCCGGACACATGCGCCATGATCCATCCTTCTTGTGCACCAATACTACTGGAGCAAAGAAAGAACTTTGACAAGGTTGAATTATACCAGCCTCTAACATTTCTGCAATCATACGTTCAATTTCGCTCTTTTGGACATAAGGATATCTATAAGGCCTGATGTTTGGAGGAAAACTTCTTGGAATCAAATGAATAGCATGATCATGATCACGAATACGTGGGAGTCCTTTGGGAGTTTCAAACACCTTGGAATGATTGTCCAAGACTTTTTGGAGATTCGTAGAAATAGATGATTTTGATGTTGGAACTTATAGTGACCATAATTTTGCAATTACGCCTCGTTGTTCTTTCTTCAAAAGCTTTTTCATGACATTATAGCTTATTATCTTTCCCGGATTCCCTGTGATACCCTATAATTCGACTTCCTTTCCTTCTGAAAAAAAAATTCAAGAAAAGTTCTTGAAAATTAAAAAATACCGTCCCCAAAGATTGTAACCATTGTACTCCTAGTACAATATCAACACCTCCCATTGGAATGGAAAACATTGGAGTATTAAATACATATTCCCCCATGGTTAGCTTTATATTGTGGCATTTTCCAGAGAAATTTATAGTTCCTCCATTTGCAGCCATCACTTGACATTCTGGTGTTGAGTATAGGAAACAATTCAATTACTTGGCTACCTTACAATGAATAAAATTATGGGTACTACCCGAATCAATCAACACTATTACCTTTTTCTTCTTGATATGTCCTTCTATCTTGAGAGTTTGAGGAGTGGTAATTCCTACCAATGCATTACAGGATATGGTCGGACTCATTTCTTCCTCTTCTAGGGTTGGTTCCTGGTGTATATCCTCTTCTTTTGAAGATTCTTGTTCATTTTCTTCTTCCTCTTCACAATCTATGTAAAATAATTTCTTCTCGACACACTTATGACCTTTAGCATATTTTCTATCCCAACTGTAGAAAATCCCTTTTGCTCTTTTTTCTTCTAATTCTTGCGGTGTCAACCTTGTATGTTGTGGAAGTCTAGGAGTAGCAACACTTCCATCTTTATATATGTGAGTGGTAGGCTTCCTTGTCACCATAATTTTACATTGAATTTTTCTTGCCAACTTAAATGCCTTTTCCAATGAATCAGGTTCCCAAATGCGAACTTCATGTTGGATGTTATCCTTTGAAGTCCCTATGAATACATCAATCATGTGTTCCTCTGGAATATCTGTTACCCTTATATTCAATTTTTGGAAGTCCTCAATGTGCTCCACCACTAAACCCATTTGTTTGAGATTTATCAATTAGCTAAAGAAGGTGTTGCTTTTTGTATCCTCATAATGTGCTATCATTTCCTTCGTAAAAATTTACGAAGTGAAAAAATTTTTATGAGAGAAAATCCATCGATACCATACAAATGTATTTTGTTCTAAATTTAAAGTTGCAATGTGTACCTTTTGTGTGTTTTGCACATTATTGAGATCAAAATATTTCTCCATCTGTAGTATCCATGTTACGAGATCCTTGCCATCAAAATTCCTCATATCCATATTTGGAATATGGTGGTTCTTCCATCCAACATCCATGCCACCCATCTTAGCTTCCAATCCATTCATCTTTGTTTCCATGCCTTTCTTCAAAACTTCCATTTCATTTTTTGTTTCTCTTTGCAATAACGAAATTTGGTGCACTTGCTCTTGTAATTTTGATATCTCATGTTGCAATTCTTCATCTTCATGAGTCGTAGTAGAGCCTTATGAAGGATTAATGAGTGTTGAATTATTTTTAGGGGGAATTTTAGAACCCAATATTGATATATATTATTCAATATGCCCTTGGAATAAATTCAAACTAATTTTTTCAAACGAGACTTATGTAATTCGAAAAAAATACACACCTTTTTCTTGCTTTTGAGGAGCTCGATATTGAAACTGAATTATCTCTGTGATTTCAGATCTTCAATATCTAAAATTCGGCCCTGTAGTAGCCCTCTAAATCTTCTTTCAAATTCCAAAGGTCTAACCTGATTTTTATTCTTCAAGGAAAATTTATTCCAAATCTCCCACAATGACCTAATTATGGACTGGTTCAGTAGAGAAACCTTGTACGACACGCCACATGTCACTGTTTCATCCTTCAGCTCTAAAATTGATACAAAATTAACTGTATTCGTTATAATTATGACCACTTTTTATAGAATTCCAATCAAATGCTCAAGGAGAGAGTTATGACGATTTTCCCATAGTCACCTCTTTGAGATGAAATTCGGGAGCCTGAAAAATCCCTAACTTCCACAGACCCTATCTCCAAAAATATTGTGAATCAAGCTCTGAAATGTTTCCACAATATTCCTTCAGATTGCGGCTTCGCTCTGTGACAATTTCAGCTTTTGAACCCTCGTATAAAAAAAGTTTTTGCAAAAATTCCATGACGACCTGTTTAGGTTAAATTCAAGAGCCTGCAACAATTCCTAACTTGCACAGATCATATCTCCGAAAATATTGTGTACCAAGATCTAAAATTTTTCCACAACGTTACTCAGGATTTCTGCTTCACTTTGTAAAAAATTCAGCTTCTGAAACTTCGTAGAAAAAACTTTATTTCTAAAATTCCACGATGACCTGTTTGGAGCAACGAAACCCTAGTCCAAAGCTATGATACCAAATGTTATGAAACCAACTCCAAAAATAGAAGAAAAGAGAGATCAACGCCTTATAAATCAACCACTTCGAGGGGAAACCTCCAATACATTACATAAATGAACAATTCTTGGATGATACAAATGACCAAAATCTCCTTCTATATATAGGAGTCCATGGGGCCATAATATAATCCTAGCCGACCTAACAATAATAATGTAAGGGCACAATAATAACAATATTGGGGTTACAAGGGTACAACAATAACAATAAGGGGGCTACACTAATAACAATAAGGGACTAAAACAGTAATTTAGGGACCTAACAGATGTATTCTCACTGTCGATAGTGAATGAGTCTTCCACTAATGACTGCAAACCCTAAGGTATTGAAAAAAGGACTCTAGACCTTATTGCCAGAGCAATGTGTCAAAGTTGATGGGAAAAGATCTGTTAGAAGGAAGGCATTAAGACATCCCACATCAATCCAATGCAAGTGTAACCCGCGGGCCAAATTTTGGAAGGAATTAGATGAAGAAAAGTGAAGTAACCAACTCGAAGCACGTTTCTAGCATGCACAACATGTAGCTAGCACACAGTAGAAACCCTATGAACCAACCAATAATGAAAGCTGAGAAAGAGGCGAGGAATCCATCGATAGGGTTAAATGGAAACCAAGGCACCACACGAATCCTAGGTGTGATAATGAAAGTTGAAGTCGAACACAAGGGGAACCACTCAGTCAAAGACCCATGGTGTTGATCAAATGTTGAGCACAATTTCACCTATCAATGATGTAAATAGGGCTAGGGTGCGGCTCTAGGTTTACTCTCATATTAATTTTTTGAAGTCACTAAGAGAAAAACTTGTCGGCAAGAAGTCAATGGAGACCTTCTCAAACTAGCACGAGCAAAGGACCAAATAGTTGATGTGATAGAACAAGACTCTAACAGACCAGGGATGGCCGACTGAAAAATGAGACAAGAGACACCGCAGAAAGGCCGACTCAAATTTACTTCCTTTGAACAAAAGCATGAATCATTTTGACTATGGCAGCATATGATAAATTTTTATAAGTTTGTCATGTAGGAGGCACAAACAAACCCTCCATAGGATTGGAAGGGATAACCAACTAAGGGAGTACTAACTTGATAACAAGTTTATGGATTCTACTAAGTCAAACTAAACCCATCCCAAAATGGAGAAAATACTTAACCTTTTTTTGCTTTGTTGAAGGGTGACACAACTGACTCTTTAGCTGCCATCAAATGTGGAAGTAATGTCCTGATCTCGCTCTTTTTGGGATATTTAATTTTTTTTGTATTTTTCATATTGAAAGCCTAAAAAAGAATAAAAGAATGCCTATAGTACAATGGATAGAACGAGTGTCGATAAACAGATGCAGTAGTTCCTAGGATATGAAAAATCCTATGTTCAATGCAAGGTGGCGAAACTGGTAAGTGACACTCAAAGGAATGTTTCATCTGTTAGCCACCTATAAATTTTGTTATACCAAGAGGTGGCTAGACTTTGTCTTCAAGCCTTCAAAGAGATAGTTTCCTTTGAAAACCTATCATATTTTTTAAGTCTTATGATGTTCTTTATCCTTTGAATTAATCTTCACTGCTGTTTCACTATGAGTCCTCAAGTACCTGTTGATTACCAAGAGAAAAACTGCTTAAGAAAATCCATTTACCCTCATTTCACCTCTCCATTTCACTCTCTAATTTCATCCATAAAAATACCTTCATTTGACTTCTAAATTGTTTCAAAAACCCCTTTAAGCCTTATACCCCTCTTTTATCCAGCCTAAAAATCCTTCTCTCATCTATCAGAACCCTGTTTTGGCTTTAAAATCTCTTTGTTTTGGCCTAAAAATAGTCTTTTTCACTCCTAAGGCATTAAGCCCACAAGAGCTTATATTCTTCAGCCCTCTTCCTCATGTCCTTAGCCCCGCAATCGGGCGCTCAAAGCATAAACCCCGTGGTAAAAACCCAACTTTCCTTCTATTTTGCGTTTTCCAACTTTATGGCTCTGATCAGATCTGGAATGTTGATCTAAACTGATCAACGGTCATTGAGCCATCTTTCCATCTTGACCATTCATCCGCTGTTCCTTTTCCCTTTTGAAATATTCGCTTCTTTATTAAATCTTGATCGTCCATCCAAAGAATTCGACGATCGGGACTTAACCCGATACCACCAATAAACCCATCCACAACACGACAAAATCTATGTCACAGTAGACCCCACTCCATTCTCTGCCTTGCATCTTGCACCCCATCGCATTCTATCAGCACCGTTGGATTTGCAGCCTATGATCTAACGGCCAGCGATTGATATCGTGTAATTTTTGGCCTCTCCCCACAATGCGCTACTTCTGCACGATAAAAGCGATTTTCATTTTCCACGTGTCGAATGATGAATGGAATTGCGTTCCAAAATTTAATACCGCCTCCCCCCCTAAATGCTGCGCGAAAACCACTGATGGTTTTCCCGAAACCACTTCTTCCCGATTCATGCCATATTTTAAATTTAAAACCCTGTTTCTATGTTTACCATAGAAACCCGTCCTCCGCTGCAAATTTTTCCATCCTCACTACTCCGAAACACTTCCAAGAACCTTCCAAAGCAGTTTAAACCAATAAATCGCGGGATTTAAATAACGTTGTGTGTTTTTTAAGCAGGTTTAATGAAGATTAAGGTTAAAACCCTCCCACAGATGATTACAGTATTATGGGCCGAGGATGATGATCCTCATGGCCATTGATACAATTTTAAAGGGTTTGTGAGTTCTAAATTACACATTTTAGGGAATTGATAAGTCACGATTATCAGTTTTTTGAAACAAAAACTCCAACAAACCCTCTGCGCTCCTGCAAACAACAAAACACAATAAACATCAGGTAATTAAAGAATATCAGCATTAAAGACAAAGGATCAGAGCAAAGACAGAAGATTAAGGATGTTAATCAAAGTTTAAAGGATCAAGGCACAAATTGAATATCAAAGGCCTAATCCACAGAATGAAGCAAAATCTCCAAAAAAAGCCTCGAATGCCACATCACAAGGGCTAATTGAATCCCCAGCTACCAAAATTTCCACCTGCAGCCTCTTTGCCTCAAAGGAATACCCAGATCAATTTTCAGTCAGTAACATTAAGACTAAAGACAATTGAACAATTATTACAAACAAAGGAAGATATTTCAAACTGTCAGTAAAGTTATTGAAAGGATAAGAAAATGCCTAAAATTCAATCTTTTCACCCACTAAGCCTAAAAAGCAGAAAACAGATTTAGAATTAAATGAATTCCTGCCTTATGCCTTACATGGTTTTCAAGGCTATGAGTTGCATTTAGTATAGAATTAATTACACTTCAACCCTAGGAACTCTTCCACCTCCTCATTTTCTTATAAAATCTCCTTGAGGAGCACATTGTAAAGGGTTGGTTGGTCACTAGTTGTAACACTGAAACTCTTTGAAATAATACATAGTCTGTTGAAGTTGAAGAATAAATTGAAGTCTTGGAAGCTTGATGATGTTGTGACATGCTTGTTCTTGAGAAGGCTCTATCATTGGATCCCTGAGCTTGGCTATTGGTGATGTATTCTTAATTGTCTGCTGTTTTTCCTATTTTCATTATGTTTCATAAATTCTTACTACAGTAGGATGAAAATTTTAGGCTAAGAAATGACTCTTGGAAGCACCTAAGGCCTGTTTATCCTTCACTGTTTTATGTTTTCTTCTACCGAGGTATTTTAGAGTCTTTAATCTTTCTCTTTAGTCCTCATGCTTGTTTATTTCTCTAATAGTTCAAATAGTTGGTTCCAGTATGATTTATGGTTTTTCCTGCTTATCCGCCGCCACTTGAAAACCGTTTTTGAAGTATCCTTTTGAAGTACCATTGTTTATCCTCTCTTCACTTTAAAGATACTTTAGAAAATAGAGAGGCTAATCTAAATGAATTGCCGATTAATTTTTATCAAGATGGAGAATTAATTATTTATCATTCTTATGGCATTAATGAACATGAGCTTAATATTCCTTCTTGTTTTGATACATTGAATGCGATTAAATGGAATTCTAATGAATGTCTTGAGGTCATTTATGATAGTTACTTTGACATTGAGGATATTGATTTATCTTTTTCACAACTGAATCCTCATGATCAAAGTTGAATCACATGTGAAAATGAAGAACAATTTAATTCAGAAATTGTTTCAAATAGTTATGATTTTCAAATAACTAATCATAATAATGGTTTCAACATTCAAGAAACCATTCCAATCTATGATTTATATGACGATCAAGCTTGCATTCCTATTCATAGTCATTTCCCTCTATCTAATTCATAAGTTGGTATAAGAAATAATTCTAATTACATTATTCTTCCCAATCCTTGTGAAGAGGAAATTGTTTTAAGCCAATCTCAATTGTGATGTAACAATAATTGTAACATTAGTGTAAACTATGATTCAATTTTGTTATTATTCCGGCCTTTATTTTGTTTAACTTCATATTTATTTTCTATTTTTAATTTTCGATTTTTAGATACTTCATGCTGGTATATTGAACACTCAATTTATGCATTGCCTCAATGGAAAAATTAAGATTCAAATTATAATCATAAAGATCAAGACCTATTAAACTTCCAATTTAAATTGATGTTCATTTCTTATCAATTACTTCTTACTTCTCAAAAGCAGTGCCAACAAAAGAGTGTATTTTCACTATATGAACAACAATATAATTCAATTAATAATATTTTGTTGGATCTATAGGACTTCCATCCATTTTTCATTGATCCATTTGAAAGACATTTGGAAATTTTTCCTTCATGGAAGATTGTTAATAATTTAACACTTGCACATAACACTAACAAAATCATGCATGCCATTGTATCTAAAATTCCTTTTTCACAATATGGCCTGTCATCCCCTCTTTTGAACGTCTCCCAATCAATAATGGAAATCCATCCATATTTCTATGATCCAATTGAAATTCAGTTGGAAAGGGAATTTCAAGAGAAGGTGATTGTAAATAAGCTGCTAGCAATAAATGTACACATTGCTTTCAGATTTAGTTTTTTTAGTTTAATTATATTTGCATTTTTTTTACTAATATTTGACATGTACATACATGTAGGAATTAAAATGCTTACATGGTTACATTAGAAGTATGACTATACCTTGTCGTGTTTCCTTCATTGAGTTAGAAATAGGAATAGATTAATTTTCTTTTATGTTTGCATTTATTTTATTATTTCAGATTTTCAATAAAGCAAGTAATGAATCCAATTTATTTTGGGCATCCCATTTCAATTATAGAAAATAAGCTTAGAGAATTTTAGAAGATATTGAATTATTAGATCATACATATTTTTCAAGCCTTCAATTGTCTTGTTTTTTCAAAATTCATCACATTGATCATACATGAAGAGTTTCCAACAATTTCGTACAACTTGACAATTTTTTATTAACAAGTAAGTCTGAAGAACTCATTTTTACCACTCGTATATTCCAATGTAACTTTGGAAAGGATGATATTCAAAAAACTCATTACTTAGCATTTAAGATCAAATAAGTAGGTGATGATGAACATATGAAAATTTTGAGAAAATTTGGGAGAACTTGAAGCTTCATGAGGTAAAAGTTACAGTCAAAATTCTTCGAGGTCTGTGTTTAGAATTTCACCATCATTTATTGTTAGTTTTACCTTTTAAACGATATTCCTTTTTTTTTTTTCATTTGCAAGTCTTCATCGACTGCATTATGAAGACTTAAGATAATCAAGCAGCCAAATCTTTTCAAATCTGCAACATTTTCAGGGAAGTATTGTTGGTTGCTCATCAGAATTTGAGCATTTTTTATTTTGCTTTCATACATTAAGAAACTCTAATAGGCATTTAAAACAATATCAGAGCATTTCAAGTTGAACTTCATATCATTGATACTCTAATGTATATATATTTGTGATATTCCCATCTGCTCATTCTCCGATAAAATGACTTCGCCAATATTGTGATGTCCACACAACCCCGGGCCCGATACGATATTTAAATTTGGTTTTCAAATATAATGTGTCCATTCATAAATCACAATTTTTTTGGGACATATGTTTAAAATTTTTGATGTCCCAAATCTGAGATGGAATTAAATCCATATAATTAAATGATCAGATCTATTCTTCATCACACATCGGCATATCAACAATGCTACATATTGTATTCAAACCTTCTAATTTCCAATTTCTTATAAAGTCCAAAGTCGGTCCCACCAATCAGCCATGTCATTTATTTCTTTCCTGCTATCGCAAGAATAATATCGGTGTTTCCTTTTATTTAACAACTTTAATCTTCCAATATGATTATTCTTCGATATCGCAATTTCTCCATCATAGTTTCCCATTGCACATGTTCATATCACAACTTTTCCATCGCAAAAATTATATCACATCGTAAAACTTAAATGAAGCTTTATCTTAATATCTTCCGATGCGTTAATGTCAATGTTCGGCTTTCCACCATTGTCTTTTAATAAACTTGATTGCATATCGGCAAAGGAAGAAGTCACAAATTTTAAATTATGCATGGAAAAGAAACTCGTGATGCAAGATATTCGGTAAGGCACTGACCTATTTGAAATACCATGTGAACACAGGTTTTCATATTTTTCCTCTCATTGGTCTAGCTGGAATGAAATTCTTATGCTCGTTATTGCTCAAAATTGTTATAAACCAAGGAAATTTTGCATAAAAATGCTTGCAGTGAATGATCTT
>JAXQQM020074943.1:0-121564 GCA_034641835.2 Pinus albicaulis
AACAAGCAAAATTGTGTTGGTAAAGCACTTCAGGATTAGGGCCGTTGTGGGACACTAGTACCCAATAGTGTCAGTTGATTGCCATGAGCATACTATGACTGGTATGATGGTTTTGAGGCAGGTATATGCCTTGGTTGTTTGAGCTTCCGATGTGAAGAAGCCTTTCCAAGGGATGGATCGCCCATGGTAGGGGATGTTGGGGAACTTGGAAGGTGAGTGATTGCACAGAAGGAGATGACCTTATTGCATGAGGGACTGTGTAGCAGAGAAGGGAAGGCCAGGGATGGATTTGTTTTGGTCATTATCATTTCCATATGGAATCAAATGCACATTGAGAGTGTACCCTGGAACAATGAATCAATAACTATTCACTAAGAAGACAAATGGCACATGATTGTAGCATTGGACATTGGATGCAACTTTGACTGTAGTAGTGGATTCTGGACTTCCTAGGAAGGAGGTGAATCCTAGTACTAGTTTGAGGGTGGAGGTGTGAGCCTCTAGATTCCCTTATTGCAGATGCATACATCATATCCTTTTATTTGTTGGTTGAGCGAATGTGCATATGTGTATATTATTGTAAATATTGTAATGAGTTGTGTTATAAAGCTCTAGTACACTTTATGATTGTCATGATGGATTTTGCTTTTGAGCAAGTTATTCATTGTAAATACTACAACGAGCTGTGTTATAAAGCTCCATGGGAAGTATGTTTTATTTTCATCGGTTTGTTGGTTTGTAGGTGTCATTAAACACCAAGGATGTTATTCCCCCAAGGGGGAGGGTGAAAATTCCATGTAATAAAGCTAAATATAATAACCATAGTGGATGGGACACTTATTCCAAGCTGAATGGTGGGAAAAAAAAAACTAGCAGGTGTTCATTATGTTATTATGGTTAAAGGAAATTGGCAAAGGCAATTGCAAAGGCTTTGGAAAGGCATGAGGCATTAATTGGAATTTTATTTATGAAAATAATGGAAATTAGGAGAAAAGGGAGATGAAAGGTCACAGGTTGCATGTGAGGAGGAAAATGAAGAAAATAGAGGCCTCTTCTATAAAAATTCTTCCGAGGATTAGTTGGAAATTTTTTTCTCTTTATTCTCTCTCTCTCTCTCTCACTCTTAGACACTTAGAGTTTCTTGGAGCATTTTGGCATTGGAGCAAGAAAGGAAAGAAATCAAGAAGAAGAAGGAAGTAAGCAAGGAAGATCAGGAATCAAGCAGATATAGCAAGATTCTTTGTAGCTATTGATTTTCATGTATGATTTCCTTGCTATATTTTGCATGCATGGCATTTCATGTGGTTCTTTGTTGTCTTGGCATGGGTTTTTTCTAGTTGCGATAGTGTATTCAGCCCAGCCTTGCCATTTTTGGATAGCCATGGTATTGTGGAGTTCTCATGTTTTGGTTTAGCTAGATTACCGGATGGATTCGAATCTTAGTGAGGGATCTTCGAATTTTATTATTGTTATAACACATAACTGGTTTACGTGTTGCCTCGGTTTAGGGCCTAGTGATCCAGGATTGGATTGCGGTAAATCTTGAGAGGTGGTTGCCCTTAATTAGGCCTAGTAATTATTGTCGATGAATGGCGGGATATACGGTAAAGTCTAGGGGGTGGTGTCTCGGTTTAGGGAATAGTGACCCCTGATTCGGACTGTGGGTTGAGATAAAGCTTGAGAGACTAGGAGACATGAAAATTCCTCATGGTTTAGGTAGAGAGAATCTGGTGATATCCATGCTTGTGTTGGCCTAGTGATCGGGATTAGATCACAGTAAATCCAGTTATGACATGTTTATTGTGTTGGCCTAGTGATCCAAGTTGGATCATGGTAAAGCCTGATTTCTATTGATGAGGGTAAGGTGGTTTAGCCTCGGGATTCCCTAGTTGGTGGTGAGCCCTGGTATTGCACAGAGAGTGCTGCAACTCCGAGGTTCATACAAACTTGGAGGTGACAGTTCTATATACACAACAAATGCACTCTGTTCATGTCATCCTCTTCTGCTTTACAAAAGAGTGCTATTTCTTAAAGTATGATAAAAACTGAAAAGTGAATTTCTAAAAGGAAATGACATAAAGTAAACTAAACTAAATTGTAGAAAGGAAATGACAATAATGAAACTAATTTAATTTGCAGAAAAGAAATGATAGTAAGGAAACTAATTTAACTTTCTTAAAATAAATGGAAGAAAGGAAACTAATTCTAAACCACACTTAACTTGGCCAAACAACTAAATTCACTCTACGTGTCCTATGGTCTATCTATCATGCTTCTACTCATGTAACTAAGCTATATGTGACGTAATTCTAATTAAAAAGAGTGATTTGCGTCTTGGAGGAGAGAAAAAGGGCTAAAGAGGCTAATGGAGGGCTTAACACATGAAATGAGGCTTAGGAGTCGAAAGCGAGGGTTTAATCTGAATTAAGGCTTTGTTGAAGCGCAAATATTCCTTGTATCAGAATGATTCACAAAGTGTGATGAAAAAGTGCAATAGAGGACAAATGTTGTGATATGTGATGTCGCAATCGCAATATCACAAAAGTAAAGGGATAGCGGAAAGGTCGTCCGAGAGCGGGAGTGAAGTGCGATGAGGTAAGTCTTGCAAAATGTGATGCGGAGTGGTGACGTGGAGGTGGGACCGATATCACAATTGAAATATCGCGAAGTTGGAGCGGTAAGTGTTAAATAAAAAAAAACAAAAAAATGTGATGAGTGATCTGCGATGCGACAGATGACATGGAGGTGGGACTGATATCACAATCGCAATATCATGAAGTTCAAGAGGTAAGTGCTAAATAAAAAACAAAAATGTTGCGATGAGCGATTTGCGATGCAGCGGCAATATCACATGGGCGTTTGAAAGCGGTAAGTGTTAAGGAGAAAAGGGAAAAGGCGCGATCTGTGATATGCGAGATCGCAATATCGCAATCAGCAGAACCAAGCGATAAGTGTTAAAAGAAGAGGGAAAGAATTGCGGGTTGAGATTTGCGATGTACGGTAGCAGGGGTCTCGAGGAGGAAAGGCGGAGGTTGAGTTCTAATGGTTTTTCAAGAGTTTTTCGTTAAAAGATGTAAGGCAATCCTGAACGATAAAAACAAAGGAATGAAGCGAGATGAAGGGTTTAAATTTTTTTGGGAATAAAGGTGGATGCAGCAGTTGGAATAAGTAGAAAGAGGGAATGGAGGGCGTAACAGTGATGGAAAATGAAGCAAGGAAGTGCTACGAAGCTCTGGGTTTTTAACAGTAAGACCTACAAACAACTATGTCGATATTATGCATGAGAAACCGAAAAATTAGTGAAAAATAACGTGCAAAGGAAGACTGGAAAATGGTAATGCAACTCTACTTCTAATCTTGGAAAAAAGTGAACATAAACCAGTTTTTGCGTCTGTGGGAAGGTTCGCCCTCCTCGAGCTCTATTGACAGATATGAGAAGGGGTTCTTGATCCACAACTTTTCTTTGTTTTTCTCCTCTATTCTATCATTCACAAGCAAATGAAAACTACAACAGCATATTGAAAGCAAAAGCTAAGCAGCAACTTGAAACATAAATGAAATTATCAGAAGCGGAGCTAATGAAATGATAGAAAGCAAAGAACAAATATAGCAGAGAGGTTGAGGCACATGGATTGGGCTCTAACCCACGAGCCTAGCTCTCTGAAACTTAAATCAGTAAAATGAAGTTAGTCTGCTCATTTCATAAAATAATAGCCTCATACATATCTGAAAGTTTGATCATTGAAATAATAAAAAGCTCAATAACTTGAAACAAAGTTCCGACTGGAATTGACTAGTATTGACTAACTCCTCATAGCTCTAGCTCTGCTCTATTTATTCTACAGGGTAGCTACCAACAACTCCCTTGAAAATGGTGACTGAGTCCTCTTGACTCCTACTAAACAAAGATCGAGTACACTCTTCTTTGAGTTGCTTGGTTGCCTCAGGAATTCGAATTGTTGGAGAGAATCCTTGGGATCCTTTGGCTGCCTTTGGAGTTCGAATTGTTGGAGAGAATCTAGGGTGGAAAATCCTCCTATAATTTCTCCTTGTTGTCTCCTCCAAGTCTTTATGATAAAATCTTTTTTATGCTAAATAAATCATTATTTTCTGCACTCAACCTCATATTAGTTACTCAGATTATGTTAGCCTTAATCACCACCTATACTAGCATCATAAAACCAAATAATAATAAAAATGCAAGAAAAAGAGATCTAAGAAATAAAAAAGGTGACTATTAACCCCTCCAAATATGTCTAATGATGGAGCTCATCGTCACCCCCCTACTGAATGTTGCTCATCCTCTGAGAAACTAATCCTCCTCTTGCATTTCCTTCAAGGCTTTGATAGCCCCCTTGATTTCTCGCGGAAGAAGTGTGGGAGTTTCCCCAAGGGGGTAAAAACCATTATTCTTTTTTGCACTCTCCCATTCTCTATCTTGTGCATCTGTGTCCTTTTCATCATTCAGCCCTAGCAGCAAAGGTGGGTTGAGCTTTAGTCCCAACCATTGGATCTTTTTGGCCTGCATGGCCCTCTTGTATAATGGTGCCCTTTCCAATTCACCCCTCAGTCTTTCTAGAATATGGTACTCCCTGTTCTTGAGGCTGTGCGGGAGGTTGTTCCATCTCCTCCTGCTGGCCATAATGAAATCATCTTCTATCTGCCTATAAACATCATCAAAGTGGCCTATCACCTGGGTTTGAGTCTGAGGGTAGCTTTCAACCAGTGCAGGGTCCTTTTCAATCTCTTTATGGTTAAGGATGACTCCTCTTGGGCTAAACAATTCTAGTCTGATATATAAGGGTTCTCTATTTCTTTTTCCATGACCTTCCATATCTCTTTTGCTCTAGTGTCCTCATTCACCATCCAAGATGCTAGAGCCATTAACTGCATATCCCCCATTGTAGGATTGGTGTCCCAAATATCCATATTTGTCAGCACAAAGTTATACACATAAAACTCTGCCATCTTTTCCTGATCAACCATGTTAGCTTTCTTGTAGAAATTCATGAATTTCCTACAATATTGGAAAGGTAGTGATCCATGGGAGGCTAGAGTTTTGATTTGAAATAGAAGCCATTACTATTTGAGGTACACAACATATGAGTCAGAAGGGAATCTATGTTGAAGGGCTTCTATGCATAAGTCTGTCATGGTGGCTACTTGCTCCTATTTTTGCTGCAATTGCTCCTTTAGTGCTACATTCTTTATCCGTGCCTTCTACAGCTGCTCCCTCAGAACTGTTTCTTCGATCTTTTCCTCCTCCCTTGGTGAGTCTTCAATGATAATCGAGCTCGTGGGAGGATTTTATGGCTCTCTCTAACTTATCCTCTAACTCTTGTCAACTTTTAAATACGTGGAGGTCTGCCTTTTTCTCTTTGTGCCCATAGGAGCTAAGGTGGCAACTACCTCTTTGTATTAAGGGGATGTGGTGTTGTGTTGTGAGTCTGCTTCTTACCCACTTTCTGCTATCTCTATGACTTCTATGGCCATGTCTTATTTTTTTCCTTGGCCCTTTGGCTCTTCCTCTTCCTCTTCTTGGTCCCCTTCTTGTTCTTCTTCTAACTCTTATTCTTCTTCTGGTTCTTCTTCCTCTGCTGGTTTTTCTTCTTCTTCTAGTTCTTCTCCCTTTGCTGGTTCTTCTTCTTCTTCTCTAAGGCTAGAAGTTGAATTTAGCCTTGTTTGGGTCGCTATAAAAGCTTCCCTACTCATGTTTGTGAAAGAGGACCAGACCATGGGTAGGGTGACGTTGTTCTGCTGTTTCCGCTACCTGTTGTCCCAGAATACGGGGCTAAGGCTCACTGTTGCTACACTGCGACCTTTCTTTAGTCTCTTTCCCTTTAAAAAATGAAATTTACTGGTTTGGATGAGATGACCCTTCTTTATTATTAGACTGCACAGCTACTTTTGGAGTGCTTATGTAACTCGGCTCAGTTCCGGTTCTATTGTATACAATTGTTTCCTCCTCCCTATTAATTTGTGATGGACTGTGTGTTTCCTCCCCTCGTTCTCCTTTATTCCACTTGATTTAAATTCTATTTTTTTGCATGCCCAGGTGGCGTGTACTTCCATTTTTTTTTCAGTCATACCTCACAGTGGTGGCCGAGTTAATTGGCCACCTTTCTGCCCCTTAAACTCTAAGTCTGCAAATTAATTATTTATGGCTATTATGGATGCATAGCAAGGGGTGAGAAGTTATACCTAAGTTTACCTATTGTTTCCAAGGCGTTTGTATGAGCTGTATTGAGGAGACAAGCCTTTTGGATGCTATGTTCTTCACTATTTTCCAGTTCTCTAATTGAGCAGTTTGCTTAATGAGCATCTCGTTGAGTGAGTTGTTGGCCTTTCCTTGTTGTTTCTTCCTACTGTAGGTGCCGCGTGAGGATGATCTAGATTCCATGGGTGGAACTTTTTTCTTTCCTAAGGTCTGCTTCATGCGCTCCTACCTTGTTTTCTCTTATTGTTTAAGAACATATGTTTGCGTTGTAGGAATTCCCTGATGTCTGTAGCAGTATATGTTTTGTTGTCCTTACTACATTGTGCTTAGGAATGGAGGAGTGTCGTGCATGGAGGTGATGGAGGAAGTTATACAAATGAATGGAGTGAATGATGGGATGGATGGTAAAACAGAAGAAGGGAAAAGAAGATGAATTCCTTTATGTGTTTCCATAATCCATTAATAACCTGCAAAACGACAAACACAGAAATGCAGATGTATTTTTTTGTTTTTTCTTGTTTTTTTTAAAAGAAAGTGGGCTGCCTCCATGGAGTTTTTCAACACACAGACTTGCCTTGGGCACCTCAGAGAGTTTTTCACCCATGGATCTTCATTCTCTTTTCTTTTATTTTTCCTTCTTTTTTTTTAGCAAGTGAGCTACCTCCATTGAGGTTTTCAACCCACAAGCTTTCCTTGGGTGCCTCAAAGAGGTTTTCACCCATGGATATTTATTATTTTTTCTTTTTATTTTTCTTTTTTAGGAGGTGTGGGAAACTATGGAGTCTCCCATCACATACACCTCTCTGCTTATTGAATTTATGAACTTTGCCTTTGACAAAGGCTTCTTGTAAATTTTAATTCTGTGACCATTGACAAACAAGGGGATTCCTTCCTCATCTATGGTTTTGATTTGAACTGGGCCATTATCAAAACATTTTTCTGCTGTGTAAGGTCCCAACCATCTTGTCATCAGCTTGCCTTTGAATCTTTAAACTTTGAATCATATAACAATGCCAAATCTCCTTCTTGGAAGGTCTTTTCTTTGATGTTCTCGTCATGCCATACCTTCCTTTGCAGCTGAACTACCTCTGTGTGAAGAAGTGCTTGCATTCTGAACTTATCCAATCCATTTAGTTGCAACAACCTCTCTTTTTGGGCATTTGATAGATCTAGATTTAATTCAGCTGCCATTCTTAAAGTATTGAAATCCAACTCAACTGAAAATAGAGCTTTATTACCATAGACTAGTTCATAAGGAGTGAATCTCGTTGTTGTACTTCGTAGTGTTATAGGCCCAAGTAGCTTCTATCAATTTGTCTGCCCAATCTTTTCTATTGCTTCTCACAACCTTGGTGAGGATGCTCTCTAAAGATCTATTAGTCACTTCTACTTGGCCATTCGCTTGAGGGTGATAGGCAGTAGAATTTCGATGCTTAATCTTGTGCTTCCTCAAAATATTCTCAATGAGGTGAGAGGTGAATTGTGGTCCCTGATCAGTGACTATTTCTCTGGGGTATCCAAACTTGTAAAACACATTCTCCCTCAGAAATTATGCTACTTTCTCCTCAGTTTCTACCCTCACTAATTTTGTTTCAGCCCACCTTTTTAGGTAATCAGTGCAGACTATGATATACTTCTTTTGTTTGGATGGTGGATCGATAAGTCCAACAAAGTCCATGCCCCACATGTCAAATGGCTCAAGAGCCACTTGAGGGTGTAAAGGCATTTCATCCCTTTGTGTGGGTTTCCCCATCCTCTGGCATTGGTCACACCTGCTGGTGTATCTTATGGAATCTTAATGAAGCTTAGGCCAATAGTATCCTGCCTGCAAAACTTTGTAAGAAATTATCTTTGCAGCAAAGTGGCCTCCACATGGATTGTCATGACATGCAGAGAGGATAACAAAAAATTCTTCCTCCCTCACATATCTCCTTAGGATTTGATCAGGGCCTAGCTTGAAAAGGTTTCCCCCAATCCATGTGAAAGGGGTGTTTTTTTTCCTTCTGATGATTATGCTCCTCTCCCTGAATGAAATATTAGGAGGGAGTTTTCCAGCAACCAAGTAGTTGGCTATATCAGAAAACCATGGTGAGATTGCTGATATGGCAAAGAGGTATTTATCGGGTAGCTTTTCATCCACCATTCCTTCTTCACCTGCAGGGAGAGCTAACCTGGACAAAAAATTTGCAACAACATTCTCCTTTCTAGGTTTATCAACAATAGTCAAATCAAACTACTGCAAAAGTAACAACCATCTAATTATCCTAGCATTTAAATCTAGTTTGTTCATTAAATACTTGATGGTTGCATGGTCAGTGTGAACAAAGGTCTGATATCCAGTTACATAATGCCTGAATTTGTTCAATGCATGGACAATGGCTAACATGTCCTTCTTAGTAACTGTATAATTCAGCTCGGCCTTTGACAAATTCTTGCTGATGAAATAAATGGCATAAGGGATTTTGTCCTCTAATTTTCCTAATGTTGCCCCTACAGCTTTGTCCGATGCATCAGTGTGGATGTGGAAAGGCCGAGTCTAATTTGGACCTTGGAGGATGGGGGCAGTAGTTAACTTTCCCTTAATGAGCTCGAAAGCCTCTTGACAAGGACCGGACCAAATAAACTTAGAATCTTTGGCCAATAACCCAAATAATGGTGAATCCATCTTGCAGAAATCTTTGATGAACCTTCTATAGTAACCAGATAAGCCTAAGAAACTCCTAACATCTTTTTGTTTTTTAGGAGAAGGTACCCTTTTGGTGATAGTGATTTTTTTCGGGTCTACCTATATTCCTGCTTGGGATTTGGAGTGTCCTAATACAACCCCTGATTTCTTCAGGAATTCACACTTTTATGGGCTCAAGGAGAGATGCATCTCAATGCACCTTCTTAGTAATTTACCCAAATTAGAGAGAGCTTCCTAGAATTCATCCCCATATGGTGTGAAATCATCCATGTAGATTACGACAGAGTCATGGACTAACTCATAAAAGATGCTCAGGACAACTCTTTGGAAGGTAGCTGGGGCATTGCACAACCCAAAGGGTAGGACTCTATAAGAAAAGGTACCCCAAGGGCAAGTGAAAGTAGTCTTATCCTAGTCTTTAGGGTTGATTTGAGTCTGATTGTACCCACTGAACCCATCTAAGAAGGAAACAAACTTCTTCTTCGCAATGCCATCCAGGACTTGGTCTATAAAGGGAAAAGGGAAATGGTATTTCTTGGTGGCTTTGTTAAGTTCTCAATAATCAACACAAATTCACCACTTCCCATTCTTCTTTGGGACTGAGACAAGAGGAGATACTCACTCATTGTCAGATATAGCATATATGAACCCTGCATCCAATAGTTTCTGTAGCTCTTCATTGACTATGTCCTTCGGAGCCAGGTTCATCCTTCTTTGGGGTTGGCTCATGGGCTTGCATCCTTCTTTGATGTAAATATGATGTTTTCATACTGAAGGATTCACCCCTTTCATGTCTTTGTAATCCCAAAAAAATGCATCTAGATTCTCTTCAAAATCTGGCACAACTGCTTCTCTTCTTCATTCGAGAGGTTTGGGTTGATTTTCAGAGACTTAGATCTGCCAAACTCAATAGCCTTGGTGGATTCAGAGGTTGAATCAATTGAGTGCACTTCCATCCAAGGTTGGCTTTCATATTCTTTGACTAAGGTTTCAAGAGGAATGTTAGTGGAGGACTAGTTTTGAATGGCATGATCGATGAGTTCATCTTCATCAAGCTGACCCCCTCTAAGAATAGCATTTATGGTACACATAGGGGTAGTCTTATGTAACTCATCTTCTTCATCCTCCAACCATATAGGGAGATCATGATCAATGGAAGGTTGGGTTGGAGGATATAACACTAGCTATTTAGACAAAGGCCCATTTTTTATAGTCATGTTTCTGTCTCGACAACTAATATAAGCATCTGCGGTGGCTAACCAAGGTCTCCATAAGATGAGATGATAACCATTAAACTTGGTTTTTGGTTTCAGGATAAGGAAATCTATAGGATACTCCCAAGATTCAATGGTAACCATGACATCCTCAATAATTCCTTCCGGAGTTACTGTGGACTAATCTGCAAGTTGCAGAATTGTTGTGGTTTTCCTCAAAGTCCTTTGGAAATTAAGTTTCAACATAGTTTCCTTGGTCATGAAGTTTATGGAAGCCCCTAGATCAATCAGAGTGTTGGGGACTATGACACCATTTATAGGCACATCAACAACTGGACTATTGGGATCCAGGTACTTTGGAAATATCACCCTTCCCAGCATTAGGTCAGACAATTGTCCTACATTGATGGTGGGGATATCTCTCTTTCTTCTCCTAGGTTTCTTGAAGCACTTTTATTTGATGAGCCTATTGTATATAGGGACATCCTTAGTGTCCTGGAGAAGTGGTATCTTTACACACAAAATTTCCAATTCTCCCAGGAGTTCAGTCTCCTCAGGGGTGTGCTGACGAGGGTGGATTAAGCGCTGAGAAAAAGGAGGTTGTTGGATCTGAGTGTTACCTTCTTCCTTTTCCTCCTCAACATCTGCAGGTGGATATGGAGGATGGTTGTCTAGGAGTACTCTTCCCGAATTGAGGTTAACCTCCTGTATCTCCACAACATAAGCTGAATAGGATGTTTCTCCACTGGGAGCCTGTTGTGCCTGTCTGTTGTTTGGGTTCGCATTGGGCTGTGCAGGTATAGATAGCCTAGGTGGAGAAGCATGAGTAAGCTAAGGTTGAGGTGGAGGCATTAGAGCAGGTGGTTGATTTTGTTGAGCCCTCCACCCTCGAGATGGATTGTTCCACTGAGGTTGTTGTGGAACATACTGTTGGAATGGTTGGTTTATTGGCTGAGGATGATATGAAGGGTTGTAAGGCCAAATAGGAGGTGTAGACCAGGATGGAGGATTGGGTGTGTACGAAGGTTGCATGGGTGCACTCTAATTTTTGTGGTAGTACGATTAAGGCACACCTTACATACCTTGTTGGTATGGCCGAAGGCCTTGAGGCCTTCTCTAGTTGATGAAACAGAGTTTCTCTGGCATTGCTTCCCCACCTTGATATACAGCCTTAAGTCCAAGTAAGGAGGGACACTTTTATGTGGCATGATTCTCCTCACAGACTAAGAAAACCTCTATGACATTCAGTGGACATTCATTTCTTGGGTGCATCCTGGTACATCTAGGAAAAAAGATGGCCAGGGCTCTCCTTGCTTCCGCTTGCTTCCTTTTGACCTGCATTATGTCCATTTGCAAAGAAAATGTGTGCATCATGTCACCCTTGAAGTCCTCTAGCATGTTTCCAATCTCATGTTTTATGAAGGTGGAAGAGGAAGGGGTATTGAATGTACTTTGGCTAGCTTTGTGCTTCTTCCTAAATGCCCTAGAATGGTTCCGGAAGACAGTTTTGATTGTTTCATAGGGTTGTTGGTAGATATCTCCTCATAATAGAATATTAAAGGTTTCTATCATCTCTTCACTGATCCCTCGAAGAATTACAAGTTTAAGTGAGTCAGTATCAAGAGTACAGTTGGCTCTCTTATAGTTCAATTGAAACCTCTCTTCACAGTCCTCTAAGGATTCATCTAGCCCTAGAGTCATCCTAAAGATATCATCCTTAGTTTCCTTGGACCTACAATAGTCTTTGTATTTTTTGTTAAAGGTTTCTTCCATCTGTGCCGAGGTAGTGATGTTATCCCCAGGCAGACCCATGAACCAGTACAAGGCTTCATCCTTAAGGGTGGATGGGAATAACTTCAACTTCTGATCATCAGAGGTGTAGTCATAAGTCCTACAGACAACAACAAATTCAAACATGAATGTGTCAAGGTCCTCAAAGGTAAGTCCATGGAAGTGTGGAAGAGCTGAGGGGTTGATGTTCTTCATCTTAGCTTCCCCATTTTCCTCTCTTATGGGAAAGACTCTCTAGATCCCAGCCATGGTTAAGATAGGTGAAACAGGTCCCTCAGTTGAAACAAGGTCTTCTTCTTCTTCCCCAATAGGATCCTCAAAATATTCAGAAGGCTCTCCTAGAGGGGGTTCACTGTCATTGCCACTGAAGAAGAGTGAAGGGTGGCCAGGAGGTGATGTGGGGGTTTTAGGTAAGGTTTGTCTTTGAGTATTCCTAGTCCCATGAGGCATGAAAATAAAATATTTTTGTATTTTTTCAATATTTCTGAAATGACATGAAAAGAAAGGAAACTGGAAAAGAATGTTAAAAACAAAATTAAAGCATCTACTAGACACCTCCCCGGCAACGGCGCCAAAAAGTGGTGAGCCCTGGTATTGCACCAAGAGTGCTGCAACTCCCAGGGGCTACCCTACTTTACTTTATCAACTCGAGGTTCATACAAAATTGGAGGTAACAGTGCTATATACACAGTAGATGCACTATGTTCATGTCATCCTCTTCTGCTTTACAAAAGGGTGCTAATTCTTAAACTATGATACAAATTGAAAAGTAAATTACTGAAAGGAAATGACAGAAAGGAAACTAAACTAAATTGCAAAAAGGAAATGACAAGAATGAAACTAATTTAATTTGAAGAAAATAAATGACAGGTAGGAAACTAATTTAACTTGCTGAAAATAAATGGCAAAAAGGAAACTAATTCTAAACTACACTTAACTTGGCCAAACGGCTAAATGCACTCTCCTTGTCATATGGTCTATCTATCATGCTTCTACTCATGCAACTAATCTATCCATGACTTAATTCTAATGAAAAAGAGTGATTTGTAGCTTGGAAGAGAGAAAAATGGCTAAAGAGGCTAATGGAGGGCTTAACACATGAATGAGGCTTAGGAGTGGAAAGTGGGGGCTTAAATGTGTGCATTGAATGTTTTTACAAGTTTTTGACCGGTGTCCCCAATTCAATCTTCGGAATGATAAAGCACTTCACTCGTCCAAACAACAATTCAGGGGTGTTAGATGCTTGGTAATCGAATCAAGACTAACGAAAAAAAGTTGGTCTATAGTCACAATGTTTCCATTGTGAGGGAAAGACATCACGCCAAAGAGTGTCGATACGACAGCTTTCATTTCATAGACATAGTCTCGCCCAAGGACCAAATTGAAATCCAAGGGGCCTCGAACTACCATAATATCAATACATACAGTTTTACCTTCCAAAGTAATAAGAAACTTAGGAAGGATCCCTAAAGGTTCACTAATGGTTCTATTAAAAGATGACAAATTTTGAGTAACAGACACAAGCTGAGTGGAACCCAAAGCTTGCCAAGAAGTTGAGGATAAAATACTAACAAAAGCACCTTCATCTACATTTGTGCGACACACATTCTTACCATAAGCCTTCACAATGATTTGGAAAGGGATGGAGGAAGGAAGACGAGGTTCTGTTAGTTTATTCCAATCAAAGTAAAAAACCTCAGTAATTGGAGGGGGTTCTATAGAAACATGTGAAATTCCCCTTGGCATAGAAGAATCTAATGTAACAAGCATAACCTAAGTGGTATGAATTTCACTCTCTAGAGGGAGAGTGGGATCGACCGAATGTGAAATCAAGTCGACCACTTGATCAAATAATGGATCATCAACCTGAGTGATATGAGTTTCACTCTCCAATGGAAGAGTGGGATTGACTGTACTTGGAATTAGATCAATCACTTCGTCAACTGACGATAGGTTGGGAGAAAGTTTATGGTAACCAGTTGGAGGTCTTTGTTGTAGAACAGTAAGTTTTTCCAACAATTTTGAGGCTTCATCCATGTGAGGAAAAATATGAGTTTGATGACTCCCTTTGCATAATATACAAGGAAACCTAACTGTTGTGTAGGTAAATCCCCTTTGCGGACAGAGGCAATCCCTCTAGCCCTAGGGTGGGTCTAGCAGCAAGAGGACATGATAATGTGTTGGTTCCTAGTTAACGAATAAAACGAGTTGGGATATATTGTCCTACCTGTAATCCAATGCGGTTGTTGTAGCTACAACAGAGGTCTCCTGATGCTTGTCCTGAAACGTCACAATCCTTTAGTAATGGTATTCGGGTGCCTAAACAAAGAAAAAAGGATGAAAGCAGCATACATAACAATAATTGCATTCATAACTAGCTAATTATTCAAAGAAGATTAAACATATTTTGCAAGATAAACCATATCAACACAAGATGGGAACCAAAACATCAGTCATGCATATATTAAGAGAAAGAAAGAGATTACAACCGGAGCCTTGACGTCGCAGCCTCTTTCAACGGGTCCAGTCGAAGCGCGTCTTGAGAATTCGTCAGGGAATTTGGACGTGGCGAGGAAAAACTTAAGCTCTCTCTTAACGAGGCTCTCTCTCTCTGCTCTATCTCACCAGCTATATCAGACTGTTTCAGCAAAATGTTCAGCAATTCCTCTTCAGCTTGTTGCATCAATGCGAAATATGTGTATTCATAGAGGGAGAGGAGGAGGTTGGGATCTCTAAAATGGTGGAAGGGAGGCCTTATCCTCTGGGAGGTTCCCCCAAAAGGTGGAAACAAGAGGCCAAAGGAAGGTGTTCGTAAGTTATGCAGTCGAACAACCCAAGCTGACTTGCTCACGAAGTAGTTAACATGGAAACTTCACCTCTATATTTAAAAAGCATTCCAAAAACAGCTTGGCGCAGGAAACTCACTAGGACAGAGCGCCAATAGGCGCGGGGCTTAGTGTTAATTTTCTTCATCGGCGTGAGGGCATAACAACCTACCAGCGCCAACCCAAAAGCATGTGTTTTTGATGGTTTGTTCAAGTGAAATTCAACAAAGGAAATGTCCTTCTCATGGAAAGGGATGCAATGATACATTTTTCAAGGCATGACACTTCATATAAGTCACAGAAATGGTCCTCCAATGTGTGGGATAGGGATTGAAGGGACGGTGACAAAATGTTGTGTCACAGATGCCCCCTAAAGCACGAGGTCCGAGAGAGAGGGTGGGGTGAAATGCTTTACGAGAACGGGTTCAAACCAAACATCGTTGTCGGAAGACTTGCAAGTGAAAATACAACTGATATATCTGATACATGAACATGTGGCATGGGCACAACCATCCATAATAGAGTACATAAAAACTGAGATCCGAGGTATGGACGCATCCATCCAGTAATAAGGATCAAAAAATAGACTCAAGTATGGTCTCAACCATCCAATCAAAGAGTCATGCATATAGTCATGATAAACCAAAATATCCCGCAACATGCATCTTATCAGACAAAAATTAGGGTCTTGCACTCCATCTCGACCCGAACAAGTACAAATTCAAACATGCGAATATGTGAGCTGAAGTCGAACATGCAAGAAATTCACTTGGTTACCAACCAATGATGAAAGTTGTTAACAGGCACGAGAGAAACCACCAATAATGACAATGGCTCTCAAGGTACAAATAGGTACAATCCACGAAATGTGAACAGTGATCTCGCGTCGAACACCCACTGAATCACTCGATCGAAAGCCAATGATGTGGACTTATCGTCGAACGCGAAGAAATTTCCATTGAGGCATGCAAGATCTAAGGTACTGGAAGGGAGTCTCTAGATCAACTTCCTGGATAATGAGTTGAAGTCGACAAGAAGTGACCTGGTCGAAGGAGGGCCATAATGTTTCCCAAATCATCGACACGAGATAGAGAAAAATGATGATAGTGAATCAGGACTAAACAGAGGATCAGAGGGAGGTTGAAAACTACAATCAGAAACTTCTCTTGAACATATCAGCAACACGACTCTGGATTTGGAAATATTTGACATCAAGGGATCTGAGGTCACGATGACGTAGAAAAGAGAAGATAAGAGGTCAAAACAGATTACCCAAACCCATGGAGGCAAAAATGACGAAGTGAGATGTTCCTAACCCGACACGAATGCAGATGAGTGTTATGTTTAAGAGTAACATACTGCCCACACGACTGAGAAATGGTTCCATTTTCCCCCGCCATTTCTGGCGAGTACCCCAATTATTTTTTAAAAACAAGCTTGAAGGGGATAACATATGCTTGTCATGTAAGTTTTTCCTTTGGACAAATCCATCCTAGTACATTTTACGAGCCCTAGGAAGGAGGAACTCAATTACGTCATGATGATGATTTCCGATGTCATTTAGGGTTTAACAAGTCTGACAAAGGAAGAACTCGACATTTTTTCATGTTTAGAGAGTTTGAAAAGAAGTGGAAATGAAAACTCCAGCAGTCCCTTTTTGTAAATAGTCTCACAAATCTGAAAAGGTAGAAAATTGTGTCTGAGAGAACCTCTTAGTCACAATAGTCTAAGGTATTCCTTTTTCATAAATAATCTATCCCAGCCTGAAAAAGGGGTAAACATATAATGGGTAGATATCATTTCACACCATTTAACGAGTTCAAAATGACAAGAGTCTCAGCAATATTTTCAGTTTTAAAGAGTCATAAAAGAGCTGAAAGATGACTCCAACAGTGACTTTTTTGTGTTTTTACCGAGTCCGAAAAAGTATAAAATACAACTCGTTACTTCATCACAGTTTACGTTGAAAACCTGTCGCTGCACAAGAGACGCATGTAAAACCCATTTCTCGAAATAACATGGCGAAACAATCGGAAAATACAATTTAAAACCTAATTAGGTTTTGAAAAGTATTAATATGCCAAAAGTGGTAAAAATTAATTACTCTTCACTTTTACCTCTTGTGAGCAATTTGTTACGCTTTTTCACTGCGATTTTGCGGTGGCGGCAACAGCCAATCCGGAAGACCAATCTCAAATCCGTCAGTTCTAGGTAAGAGCAAACATCCTCTCCTGAATTTTGAATATATTTTCATTACCTACAACCCCACATTTGTGAATCTATGGGGGAATTTGCAAAAAATAGGGCACGATCATTGGCGCGAGTATTGGGCACAGACCTGCGCCAATCATCCTAAAAGTTGAACTAGGGCACGCCAGCTGCTACAGTCAATTTTAGCATGCCATTTAAAACAAGGAGGCCCAAATTAATGACTCAAAAGCTTGGAATTTGGATAATTACAGTCATATGAATGTTTTTGCAGGTGCGAAGTGGCAAAATGGTGATTGAATAGAAAGAACGAGAACATAGTGAAGAAGATGAAGTTTCCATGGAAAATGAAAGATGCATGGAAGCTCTCAGAGATTGCTGGCTCAATAAATTTTTTATAACACCATGTCTTAGAGCTCAACCAGAGCTATTGTAGTACTTGATCAGTGTCTGGGATGTTGATCAGGAAAAATTCAGCATTCATGATCAGGAACTCGAGATTGAAGTCTCATCCATTTATTTCATAACCAGACTGTCGCAGAGGAGGGCAGTACCAATCCTGACCGACACCCGGCCCTCAATGGAGAACATGAGTATGGTTATTTACAGGGTGTGCCCAGGGGCAAGGAAAGCAGAAAATTGGATATCCAAACTATTCCGGAGTTGGCGCTAAAGGTAGTGTTGCACACCATCACACGAGCTGTGATCACAGGCGCTCTGGATGAGGTGCCACAAAAACACAGCCTTCTTCTCTTATGATTGCATGGCACCAACAAGAATTGCGTAGGTAGTGACAATCAACATGAATCATCAACTAACAAAGTGCCAAGAAACCAAGTCAGCGCTCATGAATAAGGGTCTATTCTGCATCGTCATCTTGGAACGACTACCACCTTTTCTAACATCAAAGAAAGATAGCCTCACACCACCATCCCAGAGCCATAGATGGCCCGTTGGAAAAATTTGATGCCGAGGTTAGGGGAGGTCGATGTCCTAGAGACCAGACTTCTTTGAGTGGCTCCACCAACTGCTGATTGTTGTGGAGGACTGGCCCTACTTTGGCACATATTTCACCGGTGATGCATATCTCCTGCTCGTAGAGGGAGAGGAATGGGATGAAGTACTGGGTAAGACTCATTTTTTATTTTATTTTCATGAGTATTATGAATTTTTTTGTTATGAATGTTCTGACATTAAATCCATATAATTGCAGATGTTGGCCCATAGAGACCTATAGGTATGTCCCCGATAGCGAGGCGGATCCCTTGTGACTTTGATGTTGCCCCTCATGGTGAGGGAGGCGAGGAGGAGGAAATCATACGCAACTTGGAGGAAATCTCCCGTGGGATCCTGGACTATGCATGATTCTATGATGTTCCTCGTGCATACCAGAGACACATCAGGTGTCAAACCAGTCTACCGCGCCGAGGCTAGCTTTGTATAGGCGGTGACGTACCATAACGCCTATAGACACCTGTTTTATTTCCACATATTTTTTGAACTTATGATGCACACAAATGGAAACATTCGATATATTTATTTATTTATTTTATTTTTTATTTTTTACCTATATGGATCTTGTCATGTGATGATGAATTTTACAAATTATGCAAATTTATATCTAATACAATGTTAGCTACTATATCAGTTAATGCATTCATTCGTCTAGGAATATGTTGATATGTAATGTAATAAAAATGTCTTTCCACTAAACGAACATGAAAATACAACCTTAATATGTGAGGGTTTCTAACTGAATAATGTCCATTAAGTTGAAGAACAACAAGCTATGAGTCTAGGTTAACAATCAATGCACCAATGTCGAGGGTAATTGCCTCGGTTAATAGTTCAATAACAGCACTATATTCAATGACATTTTTTGTAGTTCATCCTAGAGAGATACCTTGGAGGTCTATAAACTCACCAGCAGGATCATAAATCACCCAGGCTACTGAAGACAGGTTCTAGGTACTGCGGGAAGCACCATCTATGAAACCGACATAAGGGGTAATACACATATGCACAATAAGCAACGATCCAATAAGCAGGAAAACGCTCGCAAAGCACAACAAGCCAAAAATGTACAAAAATGAAAAGAACACCTATGTACACAAAACATGCACGAATGACTCATAAATAGTATTTTTTAAGATACAACCCATTTATGGGCTAATCCAAAGGATGACCTTCGTACGCAATAAGCTCATAGGCCCCATTCTGCAAAACATGTTTAACAATGTAGGGCCCATGCCACATGGGTTGAAATTTTACTGCCCCCAGCTTATTGTGAGCTTGGTCGTACAGGAGGACGAGGTCTCCTTCTATGAAGGAACGAGGGGAAACCGACTGGTCAAAATGAGCTTTGACCTGCTTTTTATGTGCTTAAATGACCAGAGCAAGAAAGCGACGAGTTTCATCCAGCCTTTCTAAGTAGAGAAGACGCTCTTATTTTGGTGAAGTGTTCGGTATAAATTTAACAGCTAGCTTGAGCGAAGGTATTTCACATTCAATCGGAAGGGTGGCTTCTAGACAGTAAACAAGCTGAAATGGAGTAAATCTGGTCGCATCCTTAACTAAGGTTTGGTACGCCCAAATATCTAAAAATAACATGAGATTCCAGTTTGATTTGTGCATCCCAATCATACGTTGAAGCATAGTGACAAGAACTTTATTCACGGCTTCAACCTAGCCATTGGCCTGAGGATAGTATGGCGTTGAGTTGTCGTGACATAGAACCAACTTGGAAGTCAACTCCGCTACCATGTAATGCTGAAAATAGGAACCATGATCGGTAAAAATGGCTTGAGGGACACCAAATCGAGAAATGACATGATTAAATAGAAATTGAGTTGTCTTACCTTCAACCGTAATTTTAGGCATTGCTTCGGCCCATTTGGTGAAGTATTCAATGACAATGATGATGTAAGCATTCCCCCCAGTCGAGTGAGGGTTACACGTCATAAAATCGATGCCCCACTTCGCAAAGGGACCAACAGCAATGACAGGGTGGAGATGGGAAGGCAGCGCGCGCATCTTGAGCTGATAGATATGGCAATCATGGCGCTGACGAAAAACAACAATGCATTCTTTAAATATGGTGGGCCAGAAATACCCAGCACGAAGAATTTTCTGTGCAGTAGCATAACCAGAAGTGTGACAGCCACAGGCGCCACTGTGATAATCATTCAGGGATTTCTCATTCTCCTCGAAAGCCAAACACTGGCGGAGAATGGAATCAACTTTGATGCGATACAGTGTATCTCCAACTATACGATAGGGTTGCGATTGATGATGGATGCATCGGCGAGCATCCTTCATCAACTCAAATCGAAAGGTAGAAGTCTGAAGGTATATGATGATATCACTGTATTAAGGATCGAGGGTGCTAATCAGAAAAAATGTGTCATCCGGAATGCGTTCCTCAGAACTAGACGGAGCAGAGTCTGAAGGGAGAGAGCAGATGAAATCAGAAAAGAATAATGACTTCTTCGACTTGGCAGTAGTGAACTCCAAATCGAACTCTTGGAGGATGACAGTGAGTACTTTCCCCCCAGCAATTAACGAGACAATATGTAGTTCATAGGGTTGCAGTCAGAAATCACAATTACTGTACACAATAGAATGTAGCGATGAAAACGTTGAACAACTTGAACAACAGCAAACACCAACTTCTCGACATGGGCATATCACGTTTCAGTATCGAGAAGGTTACGATACAGATAGTAAATGACATGTTTGTCACCATCATCATCGGCTTAGACCAAAATCATGGCAATCGTGCTGAAAGCGGTGGCTAAATAGAGGGAATAATCGCGATGATAATTTGGAGGACACAACAAAGGATTGTTGACAAGCAACGTCTTCAGCGCATCAAAGTACTTCTAGGAGATATCATCCCAAAGGAACGAGACGCCCTGCTTCAGTAATTGCGTAAATCCTTTAGCCACTTCAGCATAATTAGGTATAAAAAGACGTAAGAAGTTAGCCTTCCCCTGCAAACTCTGCAACTGATGTAATGAGGATGGAGAGGGGAGATTAATAATCGCTTCAACTTTGATCAGATCGAGACAAATCTCATATTTGGAAATGGTAAACCCTAAGATTCTATTGGAGTCAACGCAGAAGATGCACTTATGCGGATTTAGCCAAATTTTATAGCGTCGACAACGAAGAAAAATCTGACGAAGATGATCAAGATGGTATTTACGCTTAGCTGAATGAGCTGGAAGGTCATCTAGATAAGGTTGAACAATGTGATTGATATCGTGGAAAGCACATGACATTGCTCGTTGAAATGTAGCCCCAACATTTTTCAGACCGAAAGGGAGCTTTTTATAAGCGAAAGTACCCCAAGGACATATGAAGGCGGTCTTATGTTGACCAGTCGGAAGAATGTTAATCTGGTTGTAACCATAAAATCCATCCATAAGGGAAAAAATCTCACTCCCAGCACATTCATCAATGATTTGATCGATAAAGGGAGTAAGATAATTATCCTTAGGGCAAGCACGATTAATGTCACGGTAATCAACAGAGACACAAATGGTACCCTATTTCTTATCTACAAGAAAAATATTGGAAACATATTCTGTCAAGGGAATCAGATAGATAAAACCAGGTTTAAGAAGTTTTTCAACTTCTCCCTTAATAGCGACAACCTTTCTAGGGTGCACAGAATGAAGATGTTGGCGAACAGGCTTCGCACCAAGATAGGTAGGAATCTCATGCACCATGATACTTGGATCGATGTCGGGCATCTCTTCATCAGACCATGCAAAGACGCCGCAAAACTTGTGGAAAATGAAAGTATAGAACTAAACCTCATCTGAAGAATAGGTGACCCCAATATGGATGTTCTCAACAATTCCCAGTTTGATGGAAATGTTGGTAGGCATCGTTTGTGTGATATTACTCAAGTTACCTTCCATAAAAACTTCATGTGGTAGAATAGGCGTTTGAAGTGGAGGAGAAGGAACCTGAGAAGCAAACCTCTCAAGACACGTAGACATGGACCCAAGGCTAGGAATGAATGAGGAACAATGATGACTATCGTCCTAAGGAGGATCCTTGAGAGACATAGTTTCCACGATGGACTCATCGGAAGGAAATATCTCTTTCAAGGGATCGGGCAAATTCGAATCGCCAAGCCAAGGGGATTGAGAATAATTATCAAGAGACATTCCCAAAGGAGCATGATCAGGAGGTGGAGGATCCGAAGTCGAAATAAGCTCACAATAATAAATCTCGATCGAACTTAATGTCATCGAATCTCCAAATGAATCATTCTGCTCAGGCGAAGGGATGATCCACATATCGTCAGACCAGGAGATCATATTAATTTGAACAGTATTGCATGGAGGAAGAGGAAAAATACCCATGAGGCAGGATCTTTGAAGGGACCCGACCCTACTCTCTCGTAAGGCGTAGGAATTTGATCTACGTATGGAATGTTGTTCTCGGAAGAAGAAGTGAAGAACGACAAATGGTCAACAGTAACGATCTTTCCTTCGTGCGGAAATCGGAAAACATGAAAGAGAGTGGACGAAACGCACAACATGGCATGGGTCCAACTGCGACCGAGGAGAAGATTTTAATTGAGCTTGGAATCAACTACTTCAACCTCGATGTTGACCATCTTCCCTTCTAAGGTAATCGATAAACTAGCGAGAACACAAGAGGTTTAGATTCCCTTCCATCAAACGCTTCTAGAGCATTTGGAGATGAATTCAAAGTTGGAGAACCAATAGCTTTCCAGTAGGCAGATGACATGACATAGGTAGATGCACCCTCGTCCACGACCGCTCAATGGATATTCATTCCATTAATTCCAACTTGGATGATGAGTGCAAGTTGGTGAGGGAGACGTGGGATGAAATTCCCCAAGTCGAAAGTGATAAGGCTCGAATCAGAAGGATCAACCCTATCGATCGCAGATAGAAAAGCCTTTCGTTGAGACGGACAACTCTGAAGTACTTCTAATGCAGACATCGCAGATGACGCCTAAGCCAAATCCTCAAAAATACTGTAATGTTGAGCAGCACGAGCGCTAGGATTTTTAGAAGAATTACGGAGTACACCTTTGGAAGTTGGTTGTACAATGGGCTCAGTACTGGGCCTTTCAATCTGAAGAGGGCCAGAAGTAGGCAGAGGAGGAGGACCATCAATGATCTCTTTCCCCGCTGCCTAACGCAGTTCAGTATAATCTTTCAACTAGGTAGCTATGCAAACGGATGTAGAATTGTTCATCATGAAAAGATGAAAGCCAAAAGGGGCAGAGGACTGAGGTTGATCTACCAATTGAGTTTGTTGTGATGGAAACGATTCTTTGAGAACAACCGGAGTTCCTTGGGTGCCTTTGACAAATCGAATCACTTCGGCCCGTCGAGGATAGTCCTTGGTGTAGTGCTCTTTGTCACAAATCAAGCAAGGATACTTCAGTTTACGCTGTGAACCATCATCAGCACGAGATTTCTAAGAATCATATTTCGGGGTATCGGCTTTGGCCTTACCTTTACCCTTAGAATTTTTATCTGCTAGATTGGCATGAATGGCATTCACTTTTGCGGTTTTACCAGAATTTGGGGTTGGATGAGAAGCAGTATCATTGGAAGGAGTAGATTTTTTCTTCCCAGGATTCAGAGGAGAAGACTTCTGAGAAGTCTAAGACACAAAATCAAATGATACAGTCGACGGATGGCATTATCGGTGCTTTGGAAGTTTCAGGTCTAAAAGCATCAGGAAAGAGATCATACAATGTTCCGGAATGAGAGTACACAAGATCAAGGTACTGGGCACGATCAATAGCTTGTTCCTCAGTGACGCACGCCCCCATAGCAATGTCTTTAGCAATAGGACTAATGAAAGACGTAGTAAACCAATCAGTTAAGAGCTGATCAGGAATCTCAAACTTGATTAGGCGACGACGACGCCTCTATTCATGAATATGATCTGAGATATGAGTAGCTCAATCTTGCTTCAAGGATGTGAGGAGGTGTGTCCTGGTTTCATACCGAACCGGTAACTGAAAGTGTGTGAGAAATGTCATGGCTAAAGAATTGAAATCCTGAAATATGCCACGAGATAACTTGATGTACCACTTGGCAGCGGCACCAGTAAGAGTCCATTGGAAAATACGGAGTCTGATAGAATCGTCAACCCAATAGTCAGAGGAACACCAAAGATGGTATGTCATAACGTGCGCTTGGGTGTCTTCTCTGGACTTGCCCTCACGTTAGGTGGATAAATCTTTCTTGCGGACAAGAAGGATCTCCCTAGTATCACAAGGATAGCTAGAAACAAACAGGACAAATGTAAACTACTTTCTCTAGATTATGTATCATTTAGAATTTTCTATGATGAAGAAATGACCTACTTGTGATCCAATGCTAGTTGATTTCTTCTTCCGTTGCTCCAAGAACTCACCTCTTTAAGATCTGCAAACAAAGACATCGAAGAGGATTAAAGACCCAAATATATTACTAATCTCGTAAATCACATATACATCTTAATGATCAAGGGACTTAAGATATAAGCTATTTAAGTAAATACATAAACAACTTATTGAGAAAATATGATCCAATTGTTATCTTTAAATAAAAGAAGGAGTCTTACAACCGCGTCGCCTCGATGTCGTACAGGTCCTTTCTGGGTCCGGAACAAGTTACTTTCCTCTTTGTCCGACAAGCCCTTCCACTTTATCTTTGAAAGAGCCTAGATATGAGTATATTTCGTTCTCACATGGATAATGGCTAGCAAAGAGAGTATGTTTCTTCAACAATTCTCTTCTCTAATGTAATATGAAGTAAAACAAGTACCTTTTTACATATCAGTAGCTACCAAGTACAAAGCAAGTAATAAGTGTATACAAAATGCATAGAGAAGTTTTACAAATGTGAGCATGTACCCTTGAGACTGAACCAAAGCTTCAATTTATAGGAGAAGGAAAGTGGTTACAACTCCAAAATGAAAGGGATAGAGTCCCCTTATCAAGGGATTAAGTTCCATAATCCAAGGAATAGATTCCTTTAATGAAGGGATGAATGTTCATGATAATGGAGGGAGTAAGGCTTCGACTGGATAACGCATTCTAGAAGCTTCCAGCTGGGAGAATATTCGACCAGCTGGGCTTCTAGAATTTACTTTCGCCTTCATTTTACCTTTTACAGGGGTCCGCAAATTAATGAAGAAAATGTGCGGTCGACTCCGCAATTTCTGGAGCAAAATAGTGCGGTGTCGCAGGTAAGACTAAGGAAAAGTGCAGTACAAGTATTTTTATGATTTTTACAAGATTTTCTCCAAATTTAGAACTTGGTTTAGGAACTTTAGGGTTGTATACTTCTAAGGGAGCATTATATAGGTATTGATGAACCCATATAGACATCAAAATGTCACGGTGACAAAATAATGTGTAGCACCCTCAAACTTAGGACAATCACCAGGAATTTTCGTTGGAATTGGAGGTGAATATGGGTTATAAAGGATTGGATCGTTCGTCAACTTTGACACATCAGGAATTTCCAAGGTAGCGAGAAACGACAATTGAGGATTAAAAGGCATTGGAGGTTGTTGATAAGGACTAGTCTTAGCATTCCACCCAGGTTGAGAGAAATTCTGCCCCCATATGTTTTGTCCTGGAGGATTCTATCCATAGGGGTTATAAGCCTGATAGTTCTGCCCATACTGGGGTTGAGGATCGAGATACTGATTTTGAGCATACTTCTGAGGTCCTTGCTGAGAAAAATATAGATTTTGCTGTGGAATGTAAGCATTGCCTTGAGGTGGATTATACACCATCTAGGATTGAATTTGAGGGTAATAAGTGAAACCTTGGGGTGCACTATATACCGCCTGAAGTTGACCTTGAGGAGGGTAAGTAGCGCCTTGCAGTTGAGCAGTTGTCCTCATGAACCGGCTGAACGGCTATTGAGCTTGTTGAACAAGCCGAATAGCTGTCAATCGTGCTGAACTGTCAAAGTTTAATCGAGCAGCTTTGATCGGGCCGTTGAGGTTAAGGTGTTATCCTCAAGCAGAGCAAAGTTGGCCCGGATACCGAGGGCCACCGGTGTTGCCATTATGGAAGAGGCTGGGCCCAATGGTTGAGATGGACCCATTTACCCCCAAAACCATGACCCGCAGAAAGACCGTAGGGTTTTCCCTTGTTGTACAAAAGCTTGGCCTTGCGGAACATAAGGTTTGGTCACTGCTACATAAAGGTTGTCCCTATGGTGGATAGATTTTCCCCATGAACATAAGACGTCCTCTTTTGAAATTGAGGTCGACCAAATGGACCGTAGGGTTTGTCCTTATTGACCGAAGGTTGTCCCTCGGTAAGGGTTTTACTTGAGATCGTGAAGGTTGTCCCTCGGTGACCATAAGGTTGTCCCTGTGGACCAAAGGGTTGTCCCTACTAGACCAAAGGTTGTCCCTGTAAGGGTTGTCCTTGTAGGCCTGAGGGTTGTCCCTGTAAGAATGGTCCTTGATGAGAAACAGTCTAATAGGGATCAACCGGAGGCAAATAAACAACTTGATTAGGATCGATTGGAGGAAAACATACAGGATTACCATACACATCATGATGATGGGAAGGATTGCCAGGAGCTTGTGGCTGCTGGGAATCTTGAGGTGTGGAATTCTACGGCTGAGAATCAGGAGAGGGAGCATACCTTCGCTAAATATCCAATGAAAATTCATCGATCCTAAGTAGAGGGTATAGCATGGTATAATTAGACAAGGTTTCCAATAAATAGCTACCAAATTGTCCACTCACGGCTGGCCTAACAGGCAATGTGGGATTGATAAAGATAGACCTGCAAACAACAGCAGAGCTTGACGACGGAGTCATGCTAAAAACCAGTGCAGATGAAGCCACACAAATAGTAGGTCGGACTGGGATAGATGTAACCGTGGTCGACGAAATAGGTGTGGAAGGCGACATTCCTAATGTAGGAAAAACCGAGCTTCCAGTGGGAGCCACTGTACTGGATTGTGCCACATATGCCACACCAGATATGATCTGACCCAAAGTATAATAACCGAGTGGAAGAGACACCGATTAAGGGGAAGGTTGATTGGAGACATACGATAATTCTTCTGGGAAAAGTTGATATTCCCCTGTAGAAGCATGCAGCTCTTCACTTCCAATAATACTGGAAGAATCCATATTTGACAAGGTCGTAAGATTGTCGAAAAGATGACGAGGACTAGGGGGTATAGCAGCAGCCAATAATGATGATCCCAAAGTGAGGGGAGGGAATTCTTCCTCGCTCCCAAAACCACACCAAGCACCCTGAGGTGGCCAATTGAAATCAACCGACCCTTCAGGAGGAGACCAGGTAGCAAGAGGTAAGACACTCAAGAGAATAGGCTGTGAAAACTCGGCAGACATAGTGGACTGAGGTGTTTCCAAAGAAACATCGGGAAAAGGACTACCACTAGGAGGCAGTGGATAAGATGACGAAACTGGTGGTTCCACCACTCTGACAATATTTCAACATAGGAAAAAAACAAGATAGCCTATTCGAGGCTTCAAGATCAAACTTTTAAGGAACCACAAAAATAAGCCAAGCATAAATATATTAATGGCCGTGTGATCGCAGGCAATTAATTTTATGACATTGAAATGGAACTTTGTTGTTTCATGTTTTAAGAGTCGAGAAACAGGCAAAAGATGACTCTAGTCACTTTCAAACTGAACGAGCGTGAAAGGACAAGTGCTCGATGATCTTTTCACTTTATAAGGAGTCACAAAAAGATCAAAATGACTACTCAGGTAATCTAGGCAAGAGGGTGTACAAAGTTTCCATGAACTGCCATATACACCTTGGTAATCAAATGAAAGAGAAATGACCAAGGACTTGACGTACGTACAGGTAGTCTCCCCAAATGTTATGTTCGGTGTATCATGGTTACAGGGTGGCAGACTTGGCTTCCTATGGATAAAGGATTTGAACCTATGAGTGTATCCCTTTATATACATGATGGTATGGGGAGCACAAGTACGTACTAGTGCTGTCTAAAACCAGGTGGCGAATGATAGCTACTAGGTTTAATGACGTTGGAACACATCACTAGCCTAGACCTCTAAAATGTATACTTTAAGTTTCAATGCTTCCTTAGATTGATTGAAGTGATTTTAAAGTTGATCTTGAATTAATGTTTCAATTTCAAGGCCCTATCAAATGTGATCTCGAATTCCTAAATGCACACTGCACGCAAAAGAACATCATTTCCGTTCGATGAATGCTAACTAAGAGAAGGATAGGAATCTTTTGACAAAGTAGAAATCAATGAAAACACAAGAAGAATTTCACTAATGCATCTAGTACAACCAATCGAGAAAACAAAAACTCTTCCTAGTTCACTAAGAGCTAGCTATGCAAAAGAACTTTTCATTTTCAATCCAAACGAAAGAATGATTTTTTTTGTTTTTTAGATGAACGAAGCACACAATACACTATTACACTAAAAAGCAAAGCAAGCGCTAGTTTTGAGCACTACGAATGTAGAGGTATAAAATGAATAACTAAAAATAAATACCAACATAAAAACACACTCAAAACAATGATGCACTCTCTCGAGCAAACAAGAGGCTTTTAAAACAATCCAAATGAGCAATGTGATCTATGCTCGAAGTGATGAAATGGAGAGTTAAACAAAAACAAAAGTGATCATCCAACAAACCAAAGACATGAAGAATTGAGAAAGACTAATGCAATTGACTAACAAATTGAAATGACAGAGATCAAAGTGATTTGAATCCAGCTCAGAAGGATCAGTGAGGAGAAGGCTAAAAAAACAACACAAGACACCTAGAAACCCTAAGGCTACAAAACTTCACTGATAAGATAATGGAAAAACAAATGAAAAGACCAAGGCTACTAAGTCAAAACAACTTCAAAAGACCAATTGCAAGGCAAAGAAACAATCCAGAGCCAAGGACTACTGACAAAAACTCAAGAAGAAGGTCAAACCAAATCCTACAGGATTCAACGTGATTGTCAGGCTCTAATCTGCGCTTAACAGGGGTTGGCGCACCTGTAACAAAAGTAAAAAGTGCCAATTGGCGTGACTATTCAAAGAAAAAACATGCCAAGCTAGAAAAATATAGGAAAAGGATAAAACCAAGGAGCATAGGTCAGTCTTGACACTCAGGAACTGAACAAGAGGATTCCAAACAGTCAGGCAAGTCAAGCAAGGCAAAAAAGCAATAAAACGACCAAAGTCGACTCGACAAGTCAAACTCTCAACAAAGAAACAGATGAAAAATACACATTGATCCCTAGTGGAGTCGCCAACTTGTTGTGTAGGTAAATCCCCTTTGTGGACAGAGGCGATCCCTCTAGCCCTAGGGTGGGTCTAGCAGCAAGAGGACATGCTAATGTGTTGGTTCCTAGTTAACAAATGAAACAATCATATCAACACAAGACGAGAACCAAAACATCATTCATGCATATATTAAGAGAAATAAAGAGATTACAATCGGAGCCTTGACATCGTAGCCTCTTTCAGCAGGTCCAGTCGAAGAGCGTCTCAAGCATTCGTCAGGGAATTTGGACGTGGCGAGGTAAAACTTAAGCTCTCTCTCGACAAGGGTCTCTCTCTTTGCTCTATCTCACTAGCTATATCAGACTATTTCAGCAAAATGTTCAGCAATTCCTCTTCAGCTAGTTGCGTCAATGTGAGATAGGTGTATTTATAGAGGGAGAGGAGGAGGTTTGGATCCCTAAAATGGTGGAAGGGAGGCCTTATCCTTTGGGAGGTTCCCTCAAAAGGTGGAAATAAGAGGCCAAAGGAAGGTGTTCGTGGTTGTGTAGTCGAACAACCCAATCTGACTCGCTCACGAAGTAGTTAACAGAGAAAATTCGCCTCTATATTTAAAAAACATTCCAAAAATAGCTTGGCGTGGGTAGCTCACTGGGACAGAGCACCAATGGGCACGGGGCTTAGTGTTAATTTCCTTCATCAGTGCTAGGGCATAATGGCCTACCAGCGCCAACCCAAAATCATGTGTTTTTTTATGGTTTGTTCAAGGGAAAGTAAACAGAGGAAATTCCCTTCTCATGGCAAGGGATGCAATGATACTTTTTGCAAGGCATGACACTTCATATAAGTCACAAAAATGGTCCTCCAATGTGCCGGATGGGGATTGCAGGGACGATGACAAAATGTTGTGTAACACTAAATTTACCCTTTTTCCCAGGAACCTGACAATCACTAGTTGATGGATCAATGGTAAGTTGATAGGATATTTCTGACCATACTTCCAAGACCTTAGGAATACCAGGACATTTGATAAGGAAATGGTCACCCTTACAAAGTTTGCAAGGGTATTTGGGTTTACAATGCATGTTGAAGGTTTCCTCAACACTACCAACACTTACAATTATGGTTGGTTGGTTGACTTCTTTATTATCTTGTTCTTCTTCTTCTTCCCTTTCTTCTTCTTCTTATTCACCTGGTTACTAGCATCAAGGCTTTTACCAAGCAAAGAAAAAGAAAGGGTGGAATACATGTTGGGCGAAGAAGGTAAAGGGTCAACACGAGGTTGGTGATGTTGAGATGGTGAACTTTGTTGAGGTGAAGCATCTGGTTGAGGTGGAACAATTTGAGTATTTGAGGCTCACGAAGTTGAAAATAACCATACTGGTAAAACTATTATAAATCCAGGTAATGACAATGTGGCCATATAAGGAGGACCAACATTTCCAAAACAAGGAAAAGTATTAGGATTCTCGTTAAGATGGGTTCCTTGGTAGGTAAATTATGGAAATGTTGCCATTAGATTCAACTTCAGTGAATTTTATTAAAAATTTAAATTCAAAATCCACACCTAAGGTCTCTAAAAAGTAAAAACAAACAAATGAACACACGCTATCAAATCTAGGATTCAAACCACACACAAACAGTTTGTTTTCACACCGAAATCACTAGTTGGTTATGAAATCCAACGTTGTAGAGATCAATGTGAAAAACCAGCGGTCGAAACAGTTACCCTGACAACCTGCTTAATGAAATAGTCCAGTGCAACTAACTTCACTATGCCATCTCGAAGTGAAGAGTACCCTCCGGAAAGTCCAAATGAGTCTAGTCAATGTTTGTTCCAAGTACAGTGGGACCTTCCCTCTGTTAGTGTCCCGTGATTTAGCAGATTGGTAGACCAAATGCATAGGGTAACATCAGACCAGTCTTTGGAGTCCTAGGACCTAGCCTTCCTGGACTTAGAGAGGGCTCTCTCTATTGTGCAAAGGATGTGAGCTTGTTTGCTTTAAGTGTTTGATTTTAGTCTAGTTGTTAAGTGTAGGTTTATTGTTTGTTTTGTTTGGGGTAAGATGATCAAGTCGAATAGGTGGAGTGAGAGGTTATCAAATCAATTGGGCTATGGAGTCTATGAAGTCATTGATATTTCGATAATGAATCGGGGTACATCACAGGGAAAATCTAGTGTAGTTAATGGATCTTTAAAGTTTATGTATGAGGTGAAATGGACATCAAGTTTGGGAACTCATGAACAGAGAGATCTTGAATACCGATAAGCAAAAGATACTAGTCATGAGGTATACTAGTCATGAGGTAGGGCACACCATTTACTCAATAACAATACTTTTAAACAAATACACATTCAAGATATACAAACCAGTGGAGCAAATGAAGTAAGACAACTTATCTAACTTCAATGATTCGACTTTCAAGATTTGAAAACATATAAGAGACAAATAGAATTAATAAATGAAGATGGAACTCCTAAACATCATTCATTAAACTATAAATAATTTTGAAGCAAACTGATAAGCATATACAAAGGGAAAGATCGAAACAAGACCTCTTTGGCTTAACCTAATCAATCAATACATCAAAGAGAGATTTCAAGATAGAGTTTAAATAGCATCAAACCAGCAGGGCTCACCATGAATCATGTTTGTAAACTAGCATATTAATCCAATAATGAAATAGAAAAGCTTAGGTGGGCCTAAGGAGAAACTAAGAATTCCTTCAACTAACCCAGCAGAAGAAAACATGAAGAAAATAGCAAACAGGAGGACTGAGGTGCCTCTAACAACATTTCTCATCCTATACTCTTCTGAGCTACTGCAATATAGAAAGATGGACATATGAAAAACAAAAAAAACATGAAAAAATAAGAGATACTTCACCATTAACTAAACTTAGGAATCCTGCAAGCAATCCTTCATCATTATCAGCCAAGGAAAATCATCCACAAGCTCCACAACACTAGATTGTTCTTCAACTTCTGAAAACCATGTATTGCTCTTAAACACATCAAAAGCCCATGTTTACAATGAATCCTCATGCTATATATAATAAGCAAGGAGGAGGAAATCCTAATAGATCATCTATAAGTCTATTGGCTAATCAGAAATATCTATATTGTCCTTGAGGCCTTGCAAGGCCCAAGGTACAAAAATATCTAAACAAATATCTTTTTCAATAATATATAGAAATTAAATTGACTTTTAGGCCCTGACAAGCATATAAAAACTGACTAAACACACATTTTGCCTTGTCAACCACAGGAGTGTAGCACACTGTGTCAAAATTTGAATTTATGCCAGGAGCGCAACACAGAGACAGGAAAAATAGGTCTTCTTGTAGCAGTGTTTTGGAGACCTTCCCGATGTCAGAAAAGGCTCAGTGATGGCTCCCTAGAAATACCTTGAAGTCTAATTTCCAGATCTACCTTTAGTTCTTAAATCTGACCTCTACAACCTGTCCAAAAAGTGAAAATTCCAAGACTGCCAGGAGCGCAACACATGCTCAGAAAAGTGGGCAGAACGGTGAAAAAACGAGTGTTTTTGACCCTTTTGGGGGACCAAAACAACTCCAATTGAGCTGAAAATTGGCGATCATGTTCCTCTCATGATGAGGAATCCAAAAATGTAAACCTCTCCTCTTGAAGATGCCCTGAGAAAAAGCGTAGCACAAGGTGCGCTGCACTCCTAGCCTTAAAATTTAAACAGAAACTTGTTCAATTTCTCCCAAATTTGGTAGATAGGTGCCTCATGGGTCTTGAGAGACCTGTAGAGAATTTTGGGTTAAGATTCCAAGACTAGCTTGGTCTTTTTCCTCTTTTGGTGTCAGGAGCTTGCCTTGAGCCTTCTTCAATTTGACCCTTGCAAATTGATTTCATTGGGCATAATGCTTGGTCATTCTTCTTTGTAACTCCAAATCTTTATTAGCCTTGTCTAGCTTGGCCTCAAGGTGTATGTTAGCCCGTTCAAGCCATGATTCCATGTCTTGTTTAATTTCCTTTGAAAGTAATTCATTGAGAGGAATTTGTTCCGCAAGGGCTGATTCTTCTTCTCTTTGATTTTCCAATGTTTTCCTTTGTCCAATGGCTGAGCTGATGTAGATAGCAAAGTCCCTTACCTCTTGGAAGCAACAAACATTTTCCTTGATCCTCTTTGGTAAGTGAGAGTACAAGTTTTAACATGTTTCACTTGAATACCTTGATCATTGGTGACCTTAGGGTTGTTTGTCTTCCCATTGACGATTTCTGTATGTGTGTCTTCCTCACTTTGCTCTTGATTGCCTTCTTGAGAGGCATTTTCATTTCCTCCCATGCTAGTATCACTGTCAAGATTTTCATCATTGTTATCTTCTTCCAAGTCTCCTACACTATCATTTTCCACTGTCATCTTCCATGCTTACATTATCCGTTAAGTCCCTATATTAAGAGTGTAGTCCCTTATTATGTTACTGTAGCCCCCCCTTATTGTTATTATTGTACCCTTGTAACCCCCATTTTGTTATTATTGTGCCCTTAAATTATTATTGTTAGGTCGGCTAGGATTACATTGTGGCCCACTAGGATTACATTAAGGCCCCATGGACTCCTATATATAGAAAGGAGGTTTTGTAAATTGTATCATCCAAGAATTGTTCATTTATGTAATGTATTGGAGGTTTCCCCCTCGAAGTGGCTTATTTCTAAGGCGTTGATATCTCTTTTCTTCTATTTTTGAGCTGGTTACACAACATTTGGTATCAGAGCTTTGGATTCTAGGGTTTCGCTGCTCCAAACAGGTCATCGTGGAATTTTCGCTATAACGTTTTTTCTACGAAGGTTCAGAAGCTGAAATTTTTAGGGTGCGAAGCCGAAATCTTGAGGAAGCTTGTATAAAAATTTCAGAGCTTGGTTCGCAATATTTTCGGAGATAAGGATATGTGAGATATAGGTCTTTGCAGTTCCCGACTGCTTGAAATTTCACTTAAAAGGTCATCGCGGAATTTTCGCTATAAAGTTTTTTTCCACGAAGTTTTAAGCCGAAATTTTTAGAGCATGAAAGTGAAACTCGAGGAACATCATCGCAAAATTTCAGCTTTGTTCGCAATATTTTCGAAGATATGATCTCAGGAAGATAGGGTTTTTTTATGTGCCCTCGAATTTCTCTTAAAAAGGTAATTGCAGAATTTTCGCTATAACATGTTTTCTACGAAGGTTCAGAAGCTGAATTTTTAGAGTACAAAGCCGAAATCGTGAGGAACATCATCTCAAAATTGCAGAGCATAGTACGCAATATTTTTGAAGATATGATTTGTGGAAGTTAGGTCTTTTTCCAGGCTCCTCAATTTAACCTAAATAGGTCATCGTGGGAAAACATTCATAACTCTCTTCCGAGCATCGATTGAAATTATGTAATAAGTGACCGGAAGTACGCGTACTATAGTTTCCTTTCTATAAATTTCGCAGCCAAAGGAATAAAAAAAAAGTGACACGTGGCAAGTCGTACAAGTTTGCTCTACCGAAACAAAATCTACAATTAGGTTATTGTAGGAGATTGACATAACTTTGTCTTATTGCTGCCAAATTAGGTCGACTATGGATAGCCATGGCAGAATTCGCAGGGCTACCTCACCGCCAATTTTCGATATTTAAGATCCGAAATCACAGATATAATTCGCGCTTTCAATATTGAGCTCCTCAAAAACAAGAAAAATGTGTGTATTTGGTTTTTAAAATTGCATAACTTTTGTTCGAAAAAACAGTTTGAAGTGATTCCAAGGGCATATTTTAGAATTTTTATCAATATTGGGTTCTATAATGCCTCCAAAAAATAATTACATACCCATTAAGCCCTCAAAAATCTATTCTATGACTCATGAAGAGGAAGAATTGCAGTATGAGATATCAAAATTACGATACCAAGTGCAACAAATTTCGATCTTACGAAGAGCAACCGAAGATGACATAGATGGTTTAAAAGTAGAAATGGAGGCTAAGTTGGATGGTTTGAAGGATCAAATAATAGCTAATATGGATGATAAATTAGTGGAAGATCACATCGAGCATCAACAACAAGTTCTCCAACTCTCAAAGGATAACCTAACTTTGGTGCATAATCTAATGAAACAACAGGAATATCAACATCACATTGAAAAAAGTTCTGAAGCAGTCATAGAAACAAGAACTCGACAAGTACGATCAATTTCAGAGTATCTCAGCAAGTGGAAGAACTTTCCTATAGAAGATTCCACATGGGAGGATGAGAATTTTATACAGAAGCATCAAGAAATAATCAAGCGTTGAGGACAACACTTGTTTGAAGGAGAGGGGTATGTTAAGTCCCTATATTAATAGTGTAGTCCCTTATTATGTTAGTTTAGCCCCCTTATTGTTATCATACCTTTGACCCTTGTAACCTCCCTATTGTTATTATTGTGCCCTTAAATTATTATTGTTAGGTCGGCTAGGATTACATTGTGGCCCAATGGACTCCTATATATAGAAAGGAGGTTTTGTAATTTGAATCATCCAATAATTATTCATTTATGTAATGTATTGGAGGTTTCCCCCTCGAAGTTTCTTATTTCTAAGGCGTTGATATCTCTTTTCTTCTCTTTTTGGAGCTAGTTTCACAACATTATCATCATATTTTTTGTCAATTTCCTCTCGTGTTGTCATGATTAGAGGTGTCCTCATCATGGCTTGATGCATTTACATCTTCATGACTGTACTTCTCTTCTTCATTATTTGACCCACCGTGTTCACTTTTTAGCTCTGATTTATTTCAATGTTTTCATTTGATGTGGGGTCACTGTCATATAGGAATTTTCATTGGTTTCTTTATCTTTTTGCTATGCCAAATTTCTTTGCCCTCGTAATTTGTGACTTCATTATCATTGTTTTGTCCATGATCACCGTCATGATATTCTTCCTCACCATAGCTGTCATTTTCTGTCTCATTATGTGTGTCTATACCCACACTGATTGGCCCACTTTTTTCTTGTTTTGTGTATGGTCTTCACTTTCTAACTCAGTCTCTATTTCATAGCTTGTATTATCTTCATTTTTGCTATGTTCACTGCCCCTTTTATCACTGTTATTGGGCTCATTGTCTACTCCTTCATCTTGACTGTTTTTTTCATCAAAACCTCCTTTTGTATCTTGGCTGTCATCTGTTTATTCATCTTCATTTGGCTCACTGTTTTGGTTTGTCCCTTCCTCATTGTTTTCATGTTCCTCTTTATCATATACACTGCACTTTTCTTTGAAGTCTGCCTTTGTGCCTTGACTTTCATTTGTTTCCTCACCTTCATTAGGCTGTTTGCATTTGTGTCATGTTCATCTTATCCTTGACTATCTTCTTGGGAGGTATTTTAATTTTCACCCATGCTAGCATCACTATCATTGTCATCCTCATGTTCTGTGTTGTCACTATTTGAGGTGTTTTTATCAGTGCATTCATCATTGTCTTGTGCATTTTTATCTTCATGGATGGCCTCTTTGTCATTTTTTCTTGCACTATTGCACTATTCACTGCCTTGTCCTCATGACTATGCTTACTGTCTTTGCCTTCAGGATTTGTTTCTCCATTATCATTGTTTTGCTCATTGTTATTGTGCTCACTAGCTTTGTCTTCAAAATCATTGTTTTGACCATTGTTATTGTGCTTACTATCTTTTCTTCTTGATTTCTCTAAGTTCACCCTTCACATTTATTTATAATTTTACCTTTAGACAGCATGAAAAGGTGGAAAATTTCTAAATACCTCTTAAAAAACCTCACAGCTGAAACAAAAATACACAGGGGTGTAACATGGGTCAGCTCGAGTGGCTTCTGAACATTTTGTCGAGCAGCTTCTGAAGGCACAACAGCACAGCACGACACACCTTACACGTTTTTGGGGGCTTCTGCATGGGCCAGGCACTGAACTTGTGGGTAGGGTCCTCCTGGGTAGCCCTGAACGCACAGGAGGGTAGTGCAGGTTGTCGGTCCTCCTGGGCAGCCCTAAGCGCACAGGAGCACAACACAGGCTGTCGGGTCCTCCTGGGCAACCCTGAATGCACAGGAGCATAGAATAGGCTTTCGGGTCCTTATGGGCAGCCCTGAACACATAGGAGCGTAACACAGGTTGTCGAGTCCTCCTGGGTAGCCCTGAACGCACAGGAGCGCAACACCACCTCCCAAGAGCGCAACACAAGTTTGTAGAGGGAATTTGGAGGCCTTCCTGGTGTCGGAATTGGGCCTGTGATAGCTCGTTGGAAATATTCACTTGTCTAATTTCCAAATATACCATTTTTTTCCTAATTGAAGTAGGTTTTCTTTGTCAAAAGTTGATTTTCCCAAGACTAGTCAAAAAGTGTTGAATGATGGTGCAGAAATGCAGAGTGCTGTTGCAGACCACTTTTGGATGCCTTCCTCAAATAAAAATTGAGCGCGTGATAGCTCATTGGAAATATATTCAATTCTAGTTGTCATTTGACTCATCAATGAAGTCATTTGGGCGCTCCAGCGGTGCGAAAACCTAATTTTCCCAAAGTCACTCCAATAGTGCAAAAATTCTCCTAGGACACCTATATTTTTGACATTGCTCCCAAACCATGATACCTATGCAAAAAATGAATGATTTTTTTTCTTATTAGGCCTATGATGGACAAAAACCTCTCTCACTTTTGTCAAATTCATATTTTTGGTCATAAACACAGTTTGAAGGAAAACTGGCCTTGGGTGTGACACATGGCTTGTCTCTTGGAAAGAATTCCTGGAAAAGATGGAGGCATGATGTTTATGAGTTGGTATGGCCTCATTATTTCTGATATGACCTACCATATGGATCCTTTTCTCTTATGCCTCCTTTTCATAGCAAACCCTAGCTTAGTTGGAAGAGGAAATTAGGGTTTGGAGTAGGGGATTTAGGACTGCCTTGTAGAGGGAGGGGAATGAAGGGGTTAAGGGTTGTCTAAATTCTTGTGGAAATTTTGGGGAATAGGGATAAATGTTAGAGAGTAGGGGAAAGTGGAATTTAAAGAATTGAGTGAGGGGAAGGGGTCCAAAAGGGAAAAACATAGGCCTAGTCTCAAAAAGTGTCAAATTGTAGCAATAGGCTAGGTTTTGTAGAAAAATGATGAGTTTGAGGGATAGGAGTGACGGGAAGTGTTTATGAAGGTATGTTTAGGATAGGATGAGGTGTAAGAGCATCAGGATACAAGCCTTTGTTGATTTTTTAACCATGGAAGTCATGAAACCAAGAAAAACGCCCTCAAAAACCCTAGATGGATAATGGAGGAGTTAGGCAAAACAAAACAGAGGGCTGAGGCCAAAGGTGGAAAAACATAGTGAAAATGGGTGGCATGAGCCCATGATGGGTCTTTTGGGAATGGTGAACTGACCATGGTATGATAGGATAATGAAATAGTGAAAAATTTATCCTAAGGATAATGAAGGCAGTGAGATTTCTAAAACTCACAATATTTATGAATTTTGTTTCTAGAAATAAAGAACTGATACTTAGTAATCTTTAGATAGTGAAAATTATGAATGACTAACACCCTCCACTGTTACCTTGGGAAAAATCCTAAATATTATGGCCACTAAGGTCACCAACTGAGACAATTGCACCTGGGGGAACAGTCTACGATTTGATATACACGCAAGGGCAAAGTATCAAGCTCAATCCCCTTGAAAGCTCCTCGACATGATAAATTTGAGGTTTGCCAAAAAGTGACCCCAGGCTCCTCAACAATGTTTAATCAGAGGTTTACCGTTTGTATTACGTGCACATCTTCTATCTTTTCCAATGAGATAGGTACAATTACCTCACTAGGTCCAACATGATCTCGTGCTTGACTCTTTTCAGAAGAGCTTCCCAAAGTAAAAATGCAACAATTCGAATTTTTCCTTACCGCAAGATACTTCTGTTTGTTTTAACTGCTTTGGAACGTTAACTACAACCAATTCCAAAGCACTAGCCTAAGCTAGATTGGTGAAAATAGCCCTAGAAAATGTAAAAATTTCTAGATGAATTTTATTAAGCACTCATGTGTTATTTGGATGTTATTACTCAAAGGGTAAATGGATATGAAACCAATGGTGTTATGACCTGGCCCAAAACTGAATGCAATCGAAAATGATAGTGTAATATTTTCACTTCGATGAATCCTAACTAAAGTAAGGAGAGAGGTTCCATTCACTTCAAACAGGGCAAAAAATTGATAAAGAAGAGAAAATATAACAAATTCTCTAATGCACTGATTTTATCAAGAAAAACTAATGCTTTTTCCAGAATGTAAACTATGCAAATGTAATCTATGCACAATTCACTTGAAAACTATGCAAATGTAATCTATGCATATTTTTCGTTCATATTTTGAAAATGAGAATTCTAACTATGCAAATATAATCTATGCAAGAGAATTCTCAAACACAAGATGATTCCAATTCAACGAAAGAAAAACAACACTATTTTCTTTCACCAATGTAATCGAAGGAACCAATCAAGTTCAAGTAAAGAAAATTGGGTGAGAATTCCAAAGTTCAAAAATCAAAACACTCAAAGGCGATTAACACTCCAACACAATTTTATGGCGCCCCCCCCCCCCCCAAAAAGCGAATGAGGGGAATTTTTTTTTGCAAAAAAAAAGGAAAAAGTTGAAAAATTGTTAAGAGATCAGCCAAATTCGAAGTATTAACCAAAGGAAATCAAATTAAGAATTTATGAAAAAACAAACTCAAAACACCCAATTAACCTAACAGAGACTGATGAGACTGTAAACGGATCAGGGAAAACTTAAAGAATCACATTATCCGGCTCTAAAAAAGATAAATTTAATTTTTTCAAAAATTTTCAGGGGGTGCACAGTTTTTAATGGAAAACAGAGCATATGCACACTATTTTGAACTAAAAAATATGGAGGTTGCCGCAATTTTTTTTGTTGAAAATTGCAGAGGTAAGGAAAAACTTGGAAAAATAAATAATCAACTCTCTTTTTTAGGGATTATTAAAATTTATCTTCCCAACTTGACTTAGAGAATTAAAAATCAGAAAAATTAAAATTCAAACTGAAAAAAATAAAGAAAACTAAGTTCTATTTCGCCAATGAGCGCCATTTTGTTACTGTTCGTCCTAACCTATCGTTATTTGAGAAGTGATTGATCTAATTCCAAGTATAGTCAATCTCAGTCTTCCATTGGAGAGTGAAACTGATATCACTCAAGTTGATGATCCATTAGTTGATCAAGTGGTCGACTCAATTTCACATTCGGTCAATCCCACTCTCCCAGTCGAGAGTGAAACTCATACCGCTCAAGTTCTTCTTGTTACATCAAATTCTTCTATGCCAGGGGGCATTTCACTTGTTTCTACAGAACCGCCTCCAAGTACAGAGGTCTTCTCCTTTGATTGGAATAGACTGAAAAAACCTCGTCTTCCTTCCTCCATCCCTTTTCAAATCATTGTGAAGGCTTGTGGTAATAATGTATGCCGCACACATGTAGATGAATGTGCTTCTGTTAGTATTTTATCCTCAACTGCTTGGCAAGATTTGGGTTCCCCTCAACTTGTGCCTGTCACGCAGAATCTGTCAGCTTTTAACAAAACCATTAGTGAACCTTTAGGGATCCTTCGTAAGTTTCCTATTATCTTGGAAGGTAAAAATTTCTATAGACAAAATTATAAAGAAATATGATCATAAATATTTAAATAAATTTGTAACAAAAATGACACAAACTAACATAAGAAAATAAATAATTAAATCAAAAATAAATTTACCTTTTAACATATCAAAAAACTTTAATTAGAATTAATATAGTGGAAAATCTTTGAAAATATAAAAAATAAATTAACATATGGAAAAAACGTTAATTAAAATTATAAATATAGAAATATATATAGATATAATTAGAAAGAAATATGATTATAAATAATTTAATAAATTTGAAATAAAAATGGACATAAACTAACATAAGAAAATAATTAAATCAAAAATAAATTAACCTTTTATAAATTAGTAGAAAACTGGTTGGCTCTTTTTATCTTTCAAACCCTTTTCCCTCTATTTATTTAACCCAATCTACTCTCTTCTTTGCAGGTTGGTCCTAAGGATGAGTCTTGATATAGACTTGAAACATCGACAGAAAAATGATGACTATGGAGATTCCAAAATCTATATCTAAAAATCTACACCACAGAAACCTCCAATCTATTAAGGTAAAATTGTCTGTATTGATCTTATGGTAGTTCGAGGCCCCTTGGATTTCAATTTGTTCCTTGGGAAATACTATGTCTATGCAATGAAAGCTGTCGTATCGACACTCTTTGGCATGATGTCTTTCCCTCACAATGGCAACCTTGTGACTGTAGACCAGATTTCGTTCATTAGTCTTGATTCGACTACCAAACATCTGACACACCTAAATTTTCCTTATACATAAGTGGTATCTACCCCGCCATTGGTTAATTATATGGCAACCATTCCCATGTTTTCAGTCACCGATGCAAGCAAGCCTCTCACTATTTGCTTGACTTCCTTTGACTTAGATCTGGTAATTAACATGATGAATTATATAGGGGTATTTGAACATGATGTTCTTATCCCTATTGAATCCCTTGACATATGTTCCTTCCAGAGAACTATTCTTCCATATGATGAAGACCTCTTGGAAGCCAAGATCGAGGGGTGTCCCTTGACATGTGTTTCTTCTAGTTGGAAGCCATGATCAAGGTTCATCATGAGGATAGCTCTATTACTGTGTCAACCTCGTTAAAAAATGAAACAGACCCTTATGAGGATGGTTCTTTTCCTATGTCAACCTCATTGAAAAATGAATCAGGCAATGAGCATAGTTCTTTTCCTGTGTCAATATCATTGAAAAATGAAACAAATCCTCTCCTAATTGAGTCGAGTCTTTGATTAGATCTCGTAAGTGTCAAGTCGAGTCTTTCATATGATCTCGTAAATGAACCTTCATTCCATCCACCTATTAGTAACCAATAGTCCACTTAGGTGAATGAAATGAAGCTTGGAGGGCATATGATCTTGCAGGTTATGCTTGAGGGGCATTGCAAATGATCTCAAGCATGATTTTTCCTTTGTTTCAATCTTGTGTAAAAATGAAACAAACCACTCTCAAGCACAGTTTTCCTACGTTTCAAGCTTGTGTAAAAATGAAACCACTCTCAAGCATAATTTTTCCTATGCTTCAATCTTGTATAAAAATGAAACCTATATTGAGTCCATTTCAGTTATTATTTTCAAGACTCGTTAAACTCATGAAAATCCCAAGATTATTTTGCTATCTTTCATTCTCGTAAAACGCATGAAAATGCCGAGTTCTTTCCGTCTTTTCCTGCTCGTAAATTAAATTGAAAATCGGCCAACTGAGTATACTTTTATCACTTTTCCAGGCTTTGTAAAATTACGAAAAAGCGAAACCCTAGAGTGTTCTTTTAAGCCCTTTTCAGACTCTCTAAATATGAAAAGATCGTTGAGCACTTGAATATTCGAACTCGTTAAAGAAAATGAACAATCGTCCCTTCAGTATAAGTTTACCCCATTTCCGGACTGAAATGGACTAATTACGAAAAAGATATACGTTGACTAATCATGGTCAATATAGTTCTCTCCTGTATTATTTTTATCCTTCGGGCTTCGAGAGATCAAATTTATAAAAAGAACAACCACAAAGTTTACTTATGTTTTTCTTCCGACTCCCTAAACCGAAAAACACCGAGTTTCTCCGATACCTAGACTTGCTTAAAATTCTAATGCGTTAGTGAATCTGCTGGAGCTATAACTAGGATCCAACCACTCCTTCTTAGGATTCGACGGGACAACAGATGGAATCATCTTCAAGGACAGAGCTTTGCTGCAAACAAACACATGTTATCCTCCCAAGCTTGTGGAAAATAGAGGTATTTCAAGAACTATGGGGCAAAAAGAGAGAAAACAATCTAGTTGTCAAATTGGTTGTAAACAAACATGTCGGCCTTGAACATGACATTTTTAATACTGAAATTTCGTTGGGAAACTTTGAACCATAGTTAATTGGAACCACATTGAAAGTCTTCAACCGATTTTTGGGTATTAGCTTTAGGTCAAATTCTGCCAAACCATATGTAGTGTCGTTATGTGTTCAAGAGAGAGTTCAAATAAACCATTCATTGCAAACATTTGTCTCAATTTATGTTGACCATCCCTAAGTCATTCCTTGCAAATATTTCTTCAAAACTTGATCTAATGGTTCTATGTCATGGGATTTCCTACGACAGATAATTTTATATCGACGTCAGCTCATCATCTAGAAATTTGATCCAGAATCCTATTAGTACCTTGGGATCTGCATGTCCTAATTGTATGTTTCTTTCCTTTGACGACAAGTTGCATCATTGACCTTCGATCGAATGATTCTATGAGTGTTCGACTACAAATCATTCATTCACACTTCATAGACTGTACTGGAGTAATTTGAGAGCCATTATCATTATTGGTGGTTTCACTCACAGTTGTTAACGGTTCACATCACTAACCGGTAATCAAGTGGTTTATACCATGTTCGACTTCAACACAATCAATCACATGGATAGAATCGTACTAGTTCTAGAAATGGAAATCGAGACCCTGGATCTAGTTTCCACCATCTAGGCTGCGAGGAGTTTTATTATTCATGATATAGTAGACTACTCATGACAGATGGCTGCACCCATATTGTGTCTAATTTTGATGTAATATTGAAATCATATCTGTACTAGAACATTTAGTTAGTCTTTTATCTAAGTACGGGAATGCCTAGCTCAGCGATGATATATATATATGTTTGCATTGAATTTTTTTACAGGTTTTCGACCGGTCTCTCCAATCCAATCCTCATAATGATAAAGTGCTTCACTCTTTAGAATAACCTCAGACTTCACACTTTAGGGGGGAATTTGTTACACATGATGTTTTCACCATGAAATTTGACTGTTTATATGGGTCTATCACCACCTATATCATGTTCCCTTAGAAGTAAAAAACCCTAATGTTCCTTAATCAAGTCTTGGAATTGGAGAAAAGCTCTGTAAAACCTTTAAAAGTCTACCTCCACACTTTTTATAGCCTTTTCCTGCGGGTCCGTGGATACTTGGTATATAAACCGCAGAAACACGTCCCACATGCTTTTCTACTATTACCTGCGGACCCCCGTAAAAATTCAAATAAAAGAAAAAGTAAATTCTAGAAGCCTAGCTGGTCGAATATTCTCCCAACTGGAAGCTTCTAGAGGCGCGATTAGTTCGAGCTTTATCCCTCCACTCATGGAGCTTATCCATTGGTCCATGGATCTCAAATCCCTTCATGAGAGGAATCCATCCCCCTCTTCATGGAACTGAAACTACCTCCATTTCCCTATAAATTGAGCTCAAGTTTCAGTCTCAAGGGTAGCTGTTGGATTGTAAAAGTAATTGCTGAAGAGAATTCCCAAGAGTGCATACTTTCTACACTAGTTGTTGTTGGCATGAGAATGATCACACCCTTATGTCCATAACTCCATGCTGGTATTTAGAAAAGAGGGCTTATCAAACTGAAGGAGAAACGAATTGTTCAGGACCCCAGGAGAAATTTGTACGACATCAAGGCATCAGGTTGTAAGATTACTCTTTTTATTCAAGATAATACATATGGATCTCTTTTTCTCATTGAGTTGTTCTTATGCTTATTGAATAACATCAATACTTAGACTCCTTGATCACTAAGTTGGATTAGCTTTTTCTTAATTATTATATGTTGTAGATGCTTTTGATTCTTTTGTCTTGTCTTTGATTGTGTGCGTTCTACTTATTGGAGAAGCCTTCGATAAAATACCACGTCAACGTTGATTTCAAGGTAGGGAATGTCCTCTTTAATTTCTTATAATAATTCTCGAAATGCGATTAGTCTAGAGAAAAAGGTTTCCAAATGGATGTTTGTTTTTAGCTATTCATTGAATAATAGGGAGATCGCTCTTGTTCGGCAAGAGGGATTAATCCGCATAACAAAATTGATGGAAAATTTATTGTTCCGTAGAAAATATCTCCAACTGTTACCGTAAACTTTCTCCCAACCTATCGCTCGCTTGACAAAGTGATTGATCTAATTCCAAGTACAATCAATCCCACTCTTCCATTGGAGATTGAAACTCATATCACTCAAAGTTGATGATCCATTAGTTGATCAAGTGGTCGACTTGATTTCACATTCATTCTATCCCACTCTCCCTGTAGAGAGTGAAATTAATACCGCTCAGTTTCTTCTCATTACATCATATTCTTCTATGCCAGGGGGCATTTCACCTGTTCCTACAGAACCCCCTCCAAGCACTGAGGTCTTTTCCTTTTATTGGAGTAGACTGACATAACCTCGTCTTCCTTCTTTCATCCCTTTCCAAATCATTGTGAAGGCTTATGGTAAGAATGTGCGTCGCGCAAATGCGGATGAGGGCGCTTCTGTTAGTATTTTATCCACAACTTCTTGGCAAGCTTTGGGTTCCCCTCAACTTGTGCCAATTGCACAGAATCTGTCATCTTCTAACAGAACCGTTAGTGAACCTTTAGGGATCCTTCCGAAGTTTCCTATTACCTTGGAAGGTAAAACTATATGTATTGATCTTATGGTAGTCCGAGGCCCTTTGGATTTCAATTTTCTCCTTGGGTGAGATTATGTCTATGTAATGAAATTTGTCGTATCGACACTCTTTTGTGTGATGTCTTTCCCTCGCAATGGAAACATTGTGACTATTGACCAGCTTTCATTCGTTAGTCTTGATTCGACTACCAATAATTCGACATCCCTGAATTGTTGTTCTCAAGAGTGAAGTGCTTTATCATTCCGAGGATTGGATTGGAGACACCGGTCGAAAAATTGTAAAAACACTCAATGCAAACATATATATATCATCATTGAGGTATGAATTCCCATACTCAGATCAAAACTAAACAAATGTTCTGGTATAGATATGGTTTCAATATTACATCAAAAGTAGACTCAATATGGGCGCAACCATCTGTCATGAATAGTCTACTATATCATGAATAATAAAACTCCTCGTAGCCTGGATGGTGGAAACTAGATCCAGGGTCTTGATTTTCGCTTCGAACTAGTACGACTCTATCCATGCGATTGATTGTGTCAAAGTCAAGCATGGTAGAAACCACGACACAAAATGATGTGAATTGTTAACAAGTGTGAGAGAAACCACCAATAATGACAATGGTCATTAAAGTACTCCATTACAATATATGATGTGTGAATGAATGATCAAACAAACACTCATAGAATCATTCGATCGATGAAATAGATGCAACTCCGTCGTCGAAGGCGAGAAACCTACCATTAGGGCATGAAGATCCTAAGGTATTGATAGGATTCTAGATCAACTTTCTAGATGATGAGATTGACATCGATAGAAAGTGATCCACACAGAAATCCCACGACACGAAACCATTATATAAAGTTTTCAAGAAATATTTTCAAGGACTGACTCGTGATGGTCAACGTTAATGGAGACAAATATTTGTAATGAATGGTTTATTTGAACTCTCTTTGACACATAACGACACTTACGTATGGTTTGGAACATTTTACCTAAAGCTAATAATTCTAAAACCAAGCTTGAATAATAATGTGGGTTCGATTTACTATTAGACAAAGGATTTCCAACCCAAGTACAAGTGTGACAAAGTGTCATGTTCAAGAGTGGCATGTTGCTTTCTAAACAAGGGTGACAACTGGATTCTTTTTCTCTCTTTTTCCCCCACCATTACTGGCAAGTAACTCTTTATTTTTGACAAGCTTGAGGAGAATAACATTTGCTTGTTTTTGTAAGCTCATCCTTCGGTTGAGTCCATATTAGTATTAAAATCGAACCCTAAGAAGGAGTGGTTCGGTCCTGTTTTTAATCGACATGTCCTTTATTGTTAAATTTTAATGAGTCTAGTATAGGAGAAACTCGGTGTTTTTCAGTTTTAGGGAGTCTGAAGAAAAACAAAAGTAAACTTTGTGGTTGTTATTTTCCGTAAATTTTGTCTCTCAAGCCCGAAAAAGGATAAAATAATACACGAGAGAACTCTATTGACCATGATTAGTCAACGTATACATTTTTCGTAATTAGTCCATTCCAGTCCGGAAAAGGGGTAAACTTATCAAACTGAAGGAGAAACGATTGTTCAGGAACCCGGGAGAAATCTGTACGACATCGAGGCATCATGTTGTAATATTACTCTTTTTATTCAAGATAATACATATGGATCTCTTTTTCTCATTGAGTTGTTCTTATGCTTATTTAAATAACATCAATACTTAGACTCCTTGATCACTAAGTTGGGTTGCTTTGATTCTTTTGTATTTTCTTTGATTGCAGGTTCTACTTATTGGAGAAGCCTCTTTGGAACGACAGGATAAAAGACCGCATCGAACGTTGGATTTCAAGGTAGGGCATGTCCTCTTTAATTTTTTATAGTAATTCTGAAATGCAATTAGTCTAGAAAAAAAGGTTTCCAAATGGATGTTTGTTTCTAGCTATTCGCTGAATACTAGGGAGATCGCTCTTGTCCGCAAGAGGGATTAATCTGCATAACAAAATTGTTGGAAAAACTTACTGTTCCACAGGAAAGACCTCCAACTAGTTACTGTAAACTTTATCCCAACCTATCTTCAGTTGACGAAGTGATTGATCTAATTCCAAGTACATTCAATCCCACTCTTCCATTGGAGAGTGAAACTCATATCACTCAAGTTGATGATCCATTAGTTTATCAAGTGGTCGGCTTAATTTCACATTCGGACAATCTCACTCTCCCTGTAGAGAGTGAAATTCATACCACTCAGGTTCTGCTTGTTACATCATATTCTTCTATGCCAGGGGGAATTTCACATGTTTCTATAGAACCCACTCCAAGTACTGAGGTTTTTTCCTTTGATTGGAATAGACTGACAGAACCTCGTCTTCATTCCTCCATCCCTTTCCAAATCATTGTGAAGGCTTATGGTAAGAATGTGCATCACATAAATGTAGATGAAGGTGCTTCTGTTAGTATTTTATCCTCAACTTCTTAGCAAGATTTGGGTTCCCCTCAACTTGTGCCTTCACATTGATTCCCTTATCCCTATTGATTCCCTTGACATGTGTTCCTTCCAGAGAATTTTTCTTCCATCTGATGAAGATCTCTTGGAAGCCATGATCGAGGAGTGTTCCTTGACATGTGTTTCTTCCAGTTGGAAGCCATGACAAGGTTCTATGAGGATAGTTCTTTTACTGTGTCAACCTCGTTAAAAAATGAAATATGTCACTAAGAGGATGGTTCTTTTACTATGTCAACCTCCTTAAAAAGATGAATCAGGTTCCCATGAGGATATTTCTTTGACTGTGTCAACCTTGTTAAAAATGAAACAGGCCCTAATGAGTATAGTTCCTTTGACTATGTCAACCTTGTTAGAAAATGAAACATGTAGATGAGGAGAGTTCTTTTCCCGTGTCAACCTCGTTAAAAAATGAAACAAGTGCCAATGAGGAAGGTTCTTTTACTGTCTCAACCTCGTTAAAAAATGAAACATACCATTTTGAGGATAGTTTTGTTACTGTGTCAACCTCGTTAAAAAATTAAATAGGTTCCATGAGGAGAGTTCCTTTTATTGTGTCAACCTCGTTAAAAAATGAATCAGTTCATCATGAGGATAGTTCTTTTCCTGTGCCAACCTTGTTAAAAAATTAAATAGGTCACCTTGAGGATAGTTCCCTTTACTGTGTCAACCTCGTTAAAAAATGAATCAGGCAATGAGCATAATTCTTTTCTTGTGTCAAGATGATTAAAAAATGAAACAAATCCTCTCCTAATTGATTCAAGTCTTTGCTTAGCTATCGTAAGTGTCAAGTCGAGTCTTTCATTTGATCTCGTAAAGGAACATTCATTCCATCCACCTATTAGTAACCAGTAGTCCACTTAGGTGAATGAAATGAAGCTTGGGGGGCATTTTATCTTGCAGGTTACACTTGGGGGACATTGCAAATTATCTAAAACATAAATTTTTCCTTTGTTTCAAGCTTGTGTAAAAATGAAACAAGCCACTCTCAAGCACAGTTTTCCTACATTTTAAGCTTCAATAAAAATGAAACCACTCTCAAGCATATTTTTTCCTATGTTTCAAGCTTGTATAAAAATGAAGCCTATATTGAGTCCATTTCGGTTATTATTTTCAAGACTCATAAACTCATGAAAATTCCAAGATTATTTTGCTATATTTCATTCTCGTAAGACACATGAAAATGCCAAGTTCTTTCCTTCTTTTCCTGCTCGTAAATTAAATTGAAAGTCGGCCAACTAAGTATACTTTTATCACTTTTTCGGGCTCTTTAAAATTACGAAAAAACGAAACCCTGGAGTTCTCTTTTAAGCCCTTTTTGGACTCTCGAAACATGAAACTATTACCGAGTACTTGACTATTAGAACTCGTTAAAGTAAATGAACATTCGTCCTTTCAGTATAAGTTTACCCCTTTTCTGGACTGAAATGGACTAATTATGAAAAAGGTATACGTTGACTAATCATGGTCAATAGAGTTCTATCCTATATTATTTTATCCTTTTTCAGGCTTGAGAGACTAAATTTACGAAAAAGAACAATTGTGGAGTTTACTTATGTTTTTCTTTTGACTTCCTAAAACTGAAAAACATTGAGTTTCTCCTATACTGGACTCGTAAAAATTTAACAGTGAAGGACCTGTCTATTACAAACAGGACCAGACCACTTCTTCGTAGCGTTTGATTTTAATAATAATATGGACTCATCTGAAGGATGGGCTTACACAAACAAGCAAATTTTATCCTCCTCAAGCTTGTCAAAAATAAAGAGGTACATGCCAGTAATGGTGGGGGAAAAGGAGAGAAAAAGAACCCAGTTATCACCCTTGTTTAGAAAGCAACATGCCACTCTTGAACACGACACTTTGTCACACTTGTACCTATGTTGGGAAAACCTTTGTCTAATAGTTAATCAAACCACATTGAAAGTATTTAGTTGATTTATAGGTAATAGCTTTAGGTCAAATGTTTCCAAACCATTTGCAGTGTCGTTATGTGTTCAAGAGAGGGTTAAAATAAACCATTCATTGCAAACATTTGTCTCCATTCACGTTGACCATCTCTGAGTTAGTCCTTGCAAATATTTCTTCAAAAATTGATCTAATGGTTTCGTGTCATGGGATTTCCTGCGACGGATCACTTGATCTATAAAATTGTTCAAGAATCCTATCAGTACCTTGGGATCTGCATGCCTTAATGGCAGGTTTCTCGCCTTCGACGATAGGTTGCATCATTAACCTTCGATCGAATGATTCTATGAGTGTTCGACTACAAATCATTCATTCACACTTCATAGATTTTACTGGAGTACTTTGAGATCCATTGCCATTATTGGTCGTTTTTCTCACATTTGTTAACAATTCACATCATTGACTGGTAATCAACCGGTTTCTACCATGTTCAACTTTGACACAATCAATGGCATGGATAGATTCGTACTAGTTCGGGAAGCGGAAATCAAGACCCTAGAGCTAGTTTCCACCATCCAAGCTGCGAGGAGTTTTATTATTCATGATACAGTAGACTACTCATGATAGATGGCTACGCCCATACTATGTCTACTTCGATGTAATATTGAAACCATATATATACCAAAACATTTAGTTAGTTTTGATCTAAGTATGGGAATGCCTACCTAAGCAATATATATATGTTTGCATTGAATTTTTTTACAGGTTTTCAACCGGTGTCTCCAATCCAATCCTCGAAATGATAAAGCACTTCACTCTTCAAACTAACATCAAACTTCGCACTTTAGGGGGCAATATGTTACACTTTATTTTGTCACCATGACATTTTACTGTCCATATAGGTCTATCACTACCTATATTGTGCTCCCTTATAATTCAAAAACCCTAATGTTCCTAAACTAAGTCTTGGAATTGGAAAAAAGTTATTTAAAACCCTTAAAAGTATACCTCTGCACTTTTTCTAGCCTTCTCCTGTGGGTCCGCGGATGCTTGGTCTGTAAACCGTGGCAACCCTCACACATTTTTCTACTATTACCTGTGGACCCCCGTAAAAATTCAAATAAAATAAAACGTAAATTCTAGAAGCCTAGCTGGTGGAACATTCTCCCAACTATAAGCTTCTAGAGTCGCGATCAGTTCGAGCTTTATCCTCCACTCATGGAGCTTATCCCTTGGTACATGGAGCTCAAATCCCTTCATGAGAGGAATCCATACCCCTCTTCATGGAACTGAAACTACATCCATTTCCCTATAAATTGAGCTCAAGTTTTAGGTTGAAGGGTAGATGTTGAATAGATTGTAAACGTAATTATTGAAGAGAATTCCCAAGAGTGCACACTTTCTACACTAGTGAACTGTTGTTGGCATAAGAATGATCACGCCCTTGTGTCCATAACTCTATGTTGGTATTCAGAGAGGAAGGTTTGTCAAACTGAAGGAGGAATGATTGTTCGGGACCCCGGGAGAAATTTGTATGACATCAAGGCATCAGGTTGTAAGATTACTCTTTTCATTCAAGATAATACATATGGATCTCATTTTCTCATTGAGTTGTTCTTATGCTTATTGAATGATATCAATACTTGGACTCCTTGATCACTAAGTTGGGTTAGCTTTTCTTGATTAACATATGTTGCGGGTGCTTTGATTCTTTTGTCTTGTCTTTGATTGCAGGTTCTACTTATTGGAGAAGCCCCTTTGGAGCGACGTGATAAAAGACTGCATCGAACGTTGTGTTATCACAAAATTAGACCTGATAGGCTACTAATCAAATCAATCTCATGTAACTGTTTCAAACCAATTTTTTGATTGAGGCTTAGCCTCCTCAACCCGAGAGGGCTCTCTCAAGGGTTAATGATTTTGATAAAAATATATATGGATAACTCTATGTGGGGTAATAATCAGTTAAATGATAAATGTAGGTTGAAAATCACATTAGAAAGTACACATTGGGCTTATGGAGACAAAATAGTTTCAATAAACCAATCAATCTACTTAACATGGAAGTTGAGGCATATCAGAGTTTTAGTCAAGAGTTACACATGTGAAACTGTAAAAAACGCAGTCAATTTGTCTATATAGGAAGTCAAAGCATCAAAGATGAATTTTGAGTAACATAGACAAAAACCACTGCATTAGGATAGTAAAAATATGCAAGTAGATCAAGAAAACACTAGAACTCCTTATAAATCTCAAGTTGGCTAAGTAGAAATCTTTGTATTTAGCTGAAAACTAGTCACTTACAATAAACATAGTCTTTTGCCAAGAAATGTCCAACACTTTGCATATTCAACTTCTTGATCTTTTATAGATAATTTACAACATAAGATAACCTTATATGATGCTAGATACATCGAACTCCTGACTCTTGACACCTTGCCTAACCATATGACATGGTATTTATTACAAAAGGACAACTAATCTACTAAATAGTCCTATTACAAATAGGATTCAAACTCTTAATCACCTATCTATAACAACCTTATCTTAATTAAATTACATCCTTTGCCAAATTTATTTACACCTGATCGAATCTAGATGATTGGCTTCAAATCTTGATGACCATAATGTTGACCTCCATCAAAGTAGGAAACAGTCCCCTGTTTCTAAGCATAGGGTCCCTTGCAGTTTTGAAATGTTCTGACCATCATGAATTCATCATTTCGAGGTCTTTTGATGTTAGGAACTGAAGTAACACCTGCCAAAAATCCTCCCTAAGCTCCAGTTGTCCCAAACCATCTTTACACTGTTCAAATGAGCTATAATAGATTGTGTTACGAAAACAACACAGTTTCGTAGCGCTTTTCATAGCGCAGCTCTTTTACCCTTTCTTCTTCAAAATTTTGATTTATTTCCTCTAGGATTATCTTCATTATCACTTAATACATCCTCCCTAGAAATTGCAGGTCATAATTCATACTTTTTCCCTTCAAAAATTTATGAGAAAGAGTGAAAAAAGTTGTTACAACAGTTTTGTAGCGCTTTTCACTATTTTTAAACTGTTTGCGCTACGAAACTGCTGAGTGAGCAGTTTTGTCCAAATTTTTTCAAAGTGAAAACTATAAATGTGCCAAAACTCAAAATAAAATTGATTTCATCAAATCAAAAAGCCATATGAACTGAAAGACATAGTTTTCATGAGGTTCCTTCTTAATTTTCACTCGATTTAGCTTTTGACTTTTTAATGATCGTCATTTTGCACCTTTGTTCTTTAACTCATCCTGAATCACTTTCAGCTGCTGCTCCAAATCTTTCACTTGATCTTTAAGTTTCCTGTTACTAGCTCTCAAGTGAGTATTTATTACTCTGACATATTTGGCTTCCTTGATTGCTGGGACTGTCCATGTGAAAAATTGCTTTGCACTTCTTGGAGTTTCAGAAATAGAACTAGTTCGACCTTCCCATAATGCCTTCATTCTTTTGAACTCTACTTTCTCAATACTGTGCTTTCTATCCCTCTTTCTCATCACAGCAATTTCTTGGTTTGATAACCTCAACTTCTCTTCAAGATGTTGAGGCTCTGTTTTCCTTGTCACTTCTTCTTTTCCCTCTTTTGTTCTGCTGGTTGTATGCTTCTCTGCAGGTGTTGAGATATCAACCACTTCTTCAGGGGCTTTAGCTGTTTCAATATTTTCTTAAACTTCCTTGCTACCTTCCTTAAGTTTCTAAGCATGCCTAGTTAAAGGCTTTCTAGCTTGAAAGATAAGAGATGCATTTTCACCCTCAAACTCAAACTTCTTTACAGACTTAACTTTTTTCTATTTGTGCTCATCTTCTCCAATGAAGTCGTCGCCGTACAATGGGTACTGTTACACAGTAATTTGTCACCGTCCCTACCATTCCCCGTCCCGCACAATGGAGGACCCATTATGTGACCTGTGAACACTGTCATGCCTTGAAAACATCATCAATGCATCCCTCCGAGTATGAGCTTCATTTCCCCTTGAGACATCTCCTTGCAAAATCCATGAAAAACAGCTCTTTTTGCATTGGCGCGGGTAGACAGTTCAGTGCTCGCGCCAATCAGGGAAATCCTGTAAAGAGGTCGCGCCACTTGGCGCTCCGTCATAGAGCAGCAATCGCGCCACCCATTTTAGGGACTGTTTTTTAAATATGGATGGCGGAAGTTGAGTTCAAACAAACTCACAACCATTGCCTATCTTGAGTTGGGAGGTTTGGTTGCGGGAGTTCTATGGAAGGGAAGTAGTTTTGCCACCTTCTATGGAACCTTCCTTGTTGATAGGGCCAATCCCATAATAATAGGGATCCCAACTCCCTCTTTCCCCATCTATAAAAGCTTGCTCAGATCCATGGCAAGCTAGTCTTGAAGTGCTGAAGCTTTGCATCTCCCTATTCCCAAGTGCCTTTGTGCTGTAAAGAATCCCTTCTTTCCTTTAAGGCCCATTCAAGCGAGGAGACCATTGTTACGAGACTCTGGAGAGGTTTCCCTTTCCTTGGCGAGCTTTGCGAGACGTGGACAACCGGAGACCCGTTCGAAGGACGTCGCGACGTCAGAACTTGGTTGTAACTTCTATTCGTTTATCACTTTAATAGATGACTATGATTATGGTTCCACTCCTTTTTCTATCATGTTAATGCGAGTAATATCTTTTCCGACCGATGTTTAGTTACGTATGCTGGTTCCTATGCATGTATCTGTTCGTTTCTTCTGTGTGCAGGTGTTCATCCACGGAGATCGTGGAAGGATTGTGATCTACCAGGGCTGAAGGACGGGGACATCTTCTTCTTCAGATCTAGCGTTGGAATTCAGGTAGGCTCTTATCCCAAGTCTTTCATTCGTAACTAGGAACTTGCGTCATAGCATTGTTTGTTTGTTGCTAGACCCCTGCTGGGCTAGTAGGGATCGCCTCTGTCCGCAGAGGGGATTTACCTCCTCAACACCTCTATTTCAATAGCATGCAGATGTCATCTAGACTTCCCTTTATCATTGGGTTGTCCTTTGTATCTGTAGCAACTGTTTTTCCCTTTAATGCCACTGCTTGGCTTCTTGTTACTCTTTTGATTTCATGCCTACTGACATCTTGTTTCTATTTTGACTCTTCGACAATATTTGACCTCTGTTTTGCAAGTGATGGAGTTGGAGTATCGAGCACTTGTGTCTACTCTGTCCTTTTCTCAACTTGTTTCCTTGGCTTCAGTTTTGCAAATTTCTTTGGTTTTGTAACTACAGGTTGACTAGACTCTGCTACTGGTGGTGATGGAGTTCCTTTAGTTTTAGGGTTTCTAGCAAGAGTTAGTGTTTCCAACTCAAAACCATTTATAAACAAAAAGGATGACCAATCCCTGCCTATCTTCTGAAGCTCATTCAAAATCAATAACTTTATCAAACCATGATGAAATAAAGATGTTTCACAACCTTCAAATTTGGCTTATAATTTATCAGCCATTTTAGCAAGACTCCTATGCAAGTAAAAGGGAAAATCAAGTGAAATATTACCTGTGAAATGCAGAAGCGGCTTGAAATTATATGTGTAGACCTTATGATATCTGCCTTCACATGTAAAATATCTTTGGATGTTGAGCAGTAGCTTTGCATAAGTGTCTTTGATGCAACCTCTAGGGATAGTGTTATTGAGGTCCATATCTACATACTCAGGTTTTATGAATTCTTTGCATGGCTCCATATCAAAATTGAAACTTTTGAACCAAGTCTCTTGACCCCTTGGTATCTCTGTCACAGCAGCAATAATCTCTGGTGTAATTGGCACACTTAGCATCCCAACCTTGGTAGTTGTTCCATTGAAGTGCAAGGCAAATTCTTTAGACATCTGCGTGTGGCAACCCTGCAGCTTTTCACAAAACCGAAGACAACCTACTCTGTTGAATGACTCCATCACTTTTGGGTCTTCAATTATGGCCTTCATATTTTCAGGCTCATATCTTAAGCAGTGTCCCCCTCTGTGGACTTTCTTTTCCTCTGCCATGCTTCTCAGAAAAACCTGTCAGCCTCGCTTGAATTTATGAAACAGCCTCGCTTGAATAGTTTATATCAACCTCGCTTGATTAGAATGAAGAAAAACTTTGTATTAAATAGCCACAGGTTTGGCTTGACACTTCAGAGCTTAGACATTCAAATGGAGGCAAGAGAAATGTGTATGACCAATTAAGCAAGATTTTGAATTTGAAATGTCATCTCATAACTGAATTATGCCTCATTCATGCCCTATCATGAAAATGATGACTGCAACATGGGTAAGTACATCGAATCGCATCATTAACTGACCTATCATACCACTAACGTACCATTTCCCAATAAAAATTGACAATTTCCAGCTCAAATGACAAGACAGTTAAGAAACCGCACTTTCGTAGCACCCGCAGTGTATTTTTCCCAGTTTGCGCTACGAAACTATTAGTGCTTTCGTAGTGCAAATCAAATTTTTTGAACTAGTGGCACTACGAAAACATGGATTCTTGGCTAATTGAACAGTTTTGACCCAAAATTTTATGGAATGACTCCCAAATGGAAATTATGGATATTTTGACAATGAATAGACCTTTAAAAGACTTTATTTGAACTTAATGATGACCTTTGAACTTATAAAAATCTAACCTACCCTTAAACAAATCCTAAATTGACTTCTAAACCTAATTTGAACCATGACAAAAAACAAACATGACACAATGATGTTTTGAAAATTTTTGGGTGATAACAGTGGCTCCACTTGGGATAGTGTGCCCCTGTGGTACACTAAGAACCAGTAGTTCCAGTGCTGCTATCCATTTTCTTGACCAAAATAGAAAAAAATTTGAAATTTCCAAGCTTTCTCCTCAAGCTCTAATGGCCTTCACCTCGGCCTCAAGCTTGCTGATTTAGCTTGTCATTATTAGCAGAAAAAACTTATAAAATGGAATATGTACAATGACATGAATGATCAATCAGATTTCAGGAAGAGTAATGCTTTAAAAAATTTCCATTGACAGGTCCTCCAGCATATGATTCTCCATCCATCTCCTGCAGTATGTAAGTATTGTTCCCATGGAAAGCAGCTATCATGAAAGGGCCTTTCCACAAGTTCTCGAACATACCATGTTTGCCTTTCTCTTCAATTTCGACCTCATTAGGGGAATTTTGAAAGGTCTAAAATGGGCCTCCTAAGGAAAAAATAAAATAATAGTTAAACCAATAAAATAATATTTATGAATTTGCAATTCACTTTTTGCACCACAATCCATGTAACTATAGTTAAATTCAATTCAAAATTTGTACCAAAATAAAATTAATAAAAAAATTGTATTGATGTGACTATAAATAAGAATGAGCTTTTCAAGAAAAAGTCATTATCATTGAACAACTAATGCATTTGTCCTTTGTACTTAAATAACTTAAAATAAAATATAAATATAAATTTATAAATTCTTAATTATATTATATACTATTAATTAAAATTTATATTATTTAAATTGTATAATAACATGTAATTAATATACTATATAAAAATAATATAATATAATATAATAAATGTATAGGGATATGCATTGTTTCTTTCAAGAAATATGAAATGACAATAATATTATTTTATTCAAAAAATGTGAAATGACATTTATTATGAGTACTTTACTTTGACTTTAAAAGTACTTAGAGCACTACCATGGTTAACCATGAGTTTTTATCCACCATTGAGAATGTGACAAGTAAGTACCTTTAACTCAAGGAATGCCACCTCAACCATTAGGGATGATGTCATCCCCTAAAATGTGATTGGTTCTCATAAATTGAATTTTGATTGTACATTTTCCTTAGGAGGCCCATTTTAGACCTCAAATTCCCTTAATGCCCATTTCAACACTTCACCGATTTGAAAACTTTCCTCCTTGATCTTCTTATCAAATGTCCTCTTGATTCTATTTTTAGATTGTTGATTTTTGCTATAAACTTCATTTTATCTTCTCAAGTAAAGGTTATTAGCTTCATTGATTCTCTTTCCGACTACATTTGGTTCCACTTCTAACCCTTGAATCAACTTCATGACAGCTTTACCCCTAGATATGTAGGAAAATAACTCCTACCCCATATACCACCGATATGGTGATGTTTCAATTAACCTTTTGTGCATATCCTATCGCCCCATAAGGCTTTACTTCAACTTCAAATGCCAAGCTTTCTTATTCTCGCAACACCTTTTAATGATCCTCACATGACTCTTGTTAGAAGATCTGGAAGAAGACCATTCCCTTGTGGATAATATGCACTAGAATGCCCAAGAGTAATATGATATTGATGACAGAAATTTATTAGCTTCTTAGATTTAAATGCCTGTGCATTATCAGTTATAATCTTCATGGGGCAACCAAACCTAGACAAGATATTATTTTCTAAAAAAGAAATAATCACAGAATCATTTGCTTGCTTAGTTGGTATTGCTTCAATCCATTTGGTGAAGTAATCAGTTGCTGTAAGAATCCAATGATGCTGACCTAATGATTATGGATGAATCTCTCCAATAAAATCTATCCCCCACTACTAAAATGGCGCTTCCACATAGATAGGCATTAAAGGTAAAGGTACAAGCTTCTTCTTACCCTCAAAAATCTGGCATTCATGGCAGGCAACAATATTTTTGTAGACATCCTTAAACATTGTAGGCCAATAATACCCTGCTCTAAGAATATTGTTCATTGTGGCCTTCCAATAATGATGACCTCCACAATCTCCTTTTTGGAACTCCCCAATTACTTTATCAGCCTCCTCTTCCAGCAAACAATTAAGAAAAATTCCACCGGTATCCTTCCAAAACAAATTTATGTCAAAAATAAAATATCTCAAGGATTTTATCTTAACAAACCTTGCCTTAGACTTTGTTAGATCAGTAGGTGCTTTATGATGTTGTAGGACAAAAACAACCTCCTTGTACCAATCTGAAGTGATGTATTTTTCTTCAATAGGGACTATTTCTTCTTCCTCATCTGAAATTTTTGAAATTTCTACAATTAAGTTTATGCACAAGCATCTAGTGGATATTGGTGGCCACCCACCTATTCCACTTGGGGCCCCACCATTGCCTCTTTCAGTTTTTCAGTTTCGGCACAACTTACTATTTTTAGCAGTTTTTCGGGTCCTGAACTTCCGGAGCCGTTTTGAGGCCCTAAACGACGTTTTTTGGGCATCGCACCTCCAGCCCATATCATTCCATTTTAGAATGGATATTTGTGCCAAAATTTGTAGTCCTCGGATAGATCTTTCTAATGATGTACCATGTGCATCAAACAGAGATAGTATTCCAAAGTTACATCCCTAGGAAGTTGAAACACCAATTTACCGAAACGGGGCCCATAGTTTTGGCGCTTCATCTCCTAGGGTTAGGTTTTTGGATGTTTAGAGTTCTCCATTGTTTCTCAATAATAAATATTCCCTCAAGCCTCAGCTTCACAACTCAAATGTGAGGTTCGTAGCTGCCTACATCTCTCTTAGATAGCTACTGGGCCATCAGCTAGTTTTATTTCCATTCTCGTTTGTAAGCATTTTATTTCCATGAAATGTTGTGTTGTTTCGCCGCATCTCCCTTCTTCACTTTATATGTTTATTCTGTCAGTATTCTTTCATAAATACGGACGTTGCATCGTAGCGGTTCCCGTTTCTCGATCCTCTTTTCATGTCCCCAACGAGGTCGGGGTATAGAGTTAAGGCTTGACTGTGGAACCTTAGGAAGACTGCTCGCAACCCCACTACGCCCATGGGGGACGAAAAGAAAGATGAGGGAGAAGGAGATCCTATCAAAATATTGCTCGAGGAGGCCCTCGAAAAACAAAGGAACGCGATGATGGATAGCTTTGCTCAGATCCTTCAACGGCTGCCCACCGGCGGCGCATCTGCATCCAGTAGCCACTCTGGAGTTGCGACTCCCTTTAAGGTACAAGTAAATTTTCACATTCCCATATTTGAGGGTCAAATAGACGTAGATGCCGTAGATAGATGGTTGAATCTGTTAGAAGGATATTTCTCGGTTCATGACTTTTCAGACCGGGAGAAGATTATTTTTGCACTCCTCAAAGCTACCCCCCATGTTAAGGACTGGTGGGAAACCTACCGTGAGAACAAGGACCAGACAGAACCCTCTCTGTTCTCGGCCGTACCAACTTGGAATTCTTTCCGAGACGCCGTCAAGGAACAGTACTATCCCGTGGGGAGCTATGAGGACAAGTACATACAATGGACCACGCCGCGACAACAAAGGGATCAAGATGTGCATGAGCTGACGAATCTGTTCCATACCCTGCGCACAAAGTTGGGTATCAAAGATTCAGAGAAACATCTAGTGCTAAAGTATCGCAGCTGTCTGCACAGATACATTCAGGAGGAAATGGAGTTCCTCGACATCTCCTCGCTTGGTACGGCATACCGGTATGCTGTCAAGATTGAGCAGAAATTCAAACAGAAGAAGCGAGACTTTGGATCTGCGAATCAAAAGCAAGGAAAAGGTGCTTCCAAACCGCAGAACAAAGGACAGAGCATGGCGGCTAAAGACAACCCGTCAAAGCCACAAGACAAGAACAACACCGTAAAGCCAAAGAAGGACATAGGAAAGTGGTGTGAGTTCCATAAGAGCTCCACTCACAACACAAGTGAGTGTCGGGCCAAGCAGTCGCTAGTGGCCGAGATGAGGGCTTCTGAGTCAGATGCATGCTCCGACTCCGAATCAGAACCTGGAAAGGGGAATGAAAAAGGGAAACAGATTATTGATGCGGAGCCCAACGCCACTGTTGCCACTACAAAGGTCCAGAAGGAGGAACCGGAAGATCCAGAGGAGGAGGAACGTCTCTTCCACTCCCAGATGTGGGTAAAGGGCTCCCCTGTACAGCTCATTGTCGACAATGGGAGCCAAAAGAACCTCATTTCAGCAGACGCCGTGAAGCGGTTGGGCTTGCCGACCACAGCTCACCCACATCCATACACCATCGGGTGGCTTCACCAAGGACGAGATCTCCGCGTCAGCCAACAGTGTCGCCTTCCCTATAGCATCAAGCCCTTCACGGATGAGGTATTATGTGATGTTGCTCCTATTGATGTTTCTGATGTATTATTAGGACAACCACACTTGTGGAAGTGTCATGCTGTGTATGAGTCTCAACCTCGTGCTGTTATTGTTACTTTGGGAAATAAGCTGTACAGGATACCAGAGGTACCACCTCCTCGCCACTTGTTTGGTCAATTTAGTGTGTTCTAAATTGCTGCATTTAATTTGTCAATCCGGGATTCGTAAGCTGATGAAGTGCGGCGCACTATATGTGCAAGATAACCTATTTCTTAACTTTTTGTCGTTTTTGGTTTTCTAAGGTGAGATGGAAATTCTAAAATAAAAGCAAGTATGGTTATGTTTGTTCAAGGAAATTATATCCTCTATAATGATTTACCAACTTGAAACTTAAAAAGGAATTTGAAACTTACAATGACAAAACTTGAAAGGAAATGAAAATGTGCTGCTGAAATGAAAAGGTGCTGCTAGTCTAATAAATCAAAACAGTGAACTAGTGAGCATGAAACCAGACTATTCTTGCTGCTGTCTAAACACAAAAGAAACTATGCTTAAAGAAATCCAAAATTGCAACAAAGTAAATCTAAATCAGATTACATCAACTTGTCTTTTGATCCCTCATCATTAGTCCAGCTATGATTTTCGGAAGTAACCATAAACAACTTGAGTAACTGATATCTAACTTGCAGAAAGTAAACTAATATCAAACCATACATTCAGAATTCAATCCCTCATTGGAGTTGAATCGAAGATGTCATGCACAATTTAATATTTCACCTTCTGGCAAGTAAAAGGAACTAATACTAAACCATACACTCATGATTCAATCCCTCACCATCAGTCCAGCTGTGGCTTTCGGAGGGAATCGAAGATGTCATGCATGATTTAATATATCTAAATTTGCAGAAAAGAAACTAATACTAAACTACACATTTCATAATACAATCCCTCACCATCACTCCACCAGGCTTTCAGAGGCAAATCGAAGATGTTATGAGCAACTTTAATATATCTAAATTTAACTACCGAAGAAAATAAGCAAAACTCGAATTAAACAAAGCTGTGACTTCTAAATTAAATGAAACTAAGAAAAACAAATTAGCAAAGCAAAAAGCAGAACAATGTTAATGATCTGGATTTTACAGCAGAACGCAATGTAATAAACATATAAACATAAATACGTAGATGCAGCGGAAATAACAGCTAGGAGGCAACTCCACGAATCGAATTTTGCTTTGCCAGTATTTAATGGAAATAAAACTAGCTAGGGCTACTGCAGTTATCTCCGAGAAGAGATGTGGCACATAGGCCGAATGAACTCAGAGTTACAATGAGGCTCGAGGGCCTATTTATTATTTAGAAACAATGGGAAATCCTAAATAGCCAAAACCCTAACCCTAGGAGATGAAGCGCCAAAACCATGGGCCCCGTTTGGGTAAATTGGTGTTTCAACTTCCCAGGGGCGTAACTTTGGCATACGATCTCCGTTTGACGCGTACCATACCTCGTTAGAAAGATCTATCCGAGGACTACAAATTTGGAATGGGCAACATTGGTCCATGGACCCATGTTGCCCTTCGTTTTCCCAAAAAACGTCGTTTAGGGCCTCAAAACGGCTCCGGAAGTTTAGGACCCGAAAAACTGCTAAAAATAGTAAACTGTGCCGAAACTGAAAAACTGAAATAGACAATGGTGGAGCCCCAAGTGGAATAGGCGGGTGACCACCAATATCCACCGGGATCATTCCTCCCCCCTTAGGAAGCAATGGTCCCCATTGCGTTAAGTTCCTCCATGAGATGAGGAAATTTCTGCTGAACTTGGTCCCTGGTGAACCACTTTCCTTGGTGCAGGAGTTGGCCAGCTTTGACAACCCGACATAGTTGGATCTTCTGCTGGCGAGTGTTCTTGATTTGCATGTCCATGATGCAATCTGTGGTGGCCTGTTCCATGCAGTCTGGATTTAACTCAGTTGGTGTGAGTTGTTCTGCAATGTCCGAGGTGTCCAGTAGAGGTGGGAAGTAAGGACGAAGGCGATCCACATTGAAGACTGGGTGCAGACCAAGGAATGGTGGAATACCGAGCTCGAATGCATTGTTCCCTACAGCCTTGGTGATGGTGTACGACCCGTATCGGAGCGGGCGAAGCTTGCGGTGGGGTCCAGTGAGGCGCTCCTTCTGCAAATGTAGCCATACTTTGTCACCCACCTGGAAGTTGTGTGGCACCCGGTGTTGATCATGGCGTTGCTTGTACTTGGCATTGGCTCTGTCCAACATATCATGAACCTGTTGGCGGATGTGTTGAATGCGCTCGATGAAGCTACTGGCTTTGTCAACTTCAGACTGGACATGAGCTGAATTGGCCTGAGCAGCTGCAAATGGCATGGCTACGTCAATGGGACATAGTGGCTGGAATCCCAAGCCCACCTGAAAGGGGCTATGGCCGATTGAATTGTGGAGAGCCCGGTTATAACTATGTTGTACATAGGGGAGGCTCTCGTCCCATGTGCGGGGATGCTTTGAATTGTACATGCGCAGAATGTGTACAATCATTCTGTTGACGACCTCTGTCTGGCCATCTATTTGGGGATGGAAAGTTGTGGACTTGGTGAGCTTGGTGTCCAGCATTGACCAGAGGCTGGACCAAAATGTGCTGAGGAACCTGCTATCCCGATCTGATATGATAGACTGTGGGATCCCAAAGTGCACCCACACTCGTTCAAAGAAGAGTTTAGCAGTGGCTTCTGCTGTGATATTCTTCTTGCAGGCCGCCATAATGGCCATCTTCGAGAATCTTTCGACGACCACAAAAACACAGTCATTTCCCTGCTTAGTAGAAGGCAGGCCCGACATGTAATCCATGGAGATGGATTCCCAAGGTCGACTAGGGGTAGGTAGAGCAGTATATAGGCCTTGCTTCTTGATGGTCGGTTTGGCAATGGCACAAGCAGTGCAGGATCTGATGTGCTTCTCGACATCCTTTCGAAGGTTCGGCCAACAGAAATACTTCTGCAGGATTGCTACTGTTTTCTCGACCCCGAAATGCCCAGCGACTCGACTGTAGTGTGCTTCCCATATCATCTTGGCACGCTCGCTTGAAGGAACACAAAGGTGTCCCATGTGACATAAAAGTGCATCTTCGAGGTGAAAATTTGGAACTTGCATACCCCCCAAGAGTGCCTTGTAAGTTTGGCCAAATTCTGGGTCACTCTCATAAAGAAGTGGCCAATCGAAGTCTCTTGCCCACAAGCGCGAGGCACATGGTGAGTGCCACGATCGGTGGTCGGCCGAGGCAGTCTGCAACATGATTGGTGCTACCCTTCTTGTACTTGATGTTCAAATGAAACTGTTGCAGATATGTGGACCACTTCGATGGCGATCATTCTGCAACTTCCCTTGTGTCTGTATGAACTGCAGGGGCCGGTGGTCTGTGTGGATGATTGTTTCCTTCCCCAAAATGTAATGCTTCCATTGTCGACAAGCTTGCACAATGGAGTACATTTCTTTGTCATATGTGGGGTACTTGCGAACTGTGTCAGACAATGTCTCACTGTGAAATGCCACTGGATGTCCCTGTTGAGTAAGAACTGCCCCAATAGCATAGTCAGAGGCATCTGTCTCGATCTCAAATGGTTGTTGCAAGTCTGGTAAAGTGAGCACTGGGGCAGAACAGAGGAGATTTTTCAATTCTGTGAACGCCTTCTGTTGAGGTTCCGACCAAAAGAATTTTTCTCTCGCTCCTCCCTTGGTGACTTGACTCAAGGGCCAAGTGATATGAGAGAATCCCAACACAAACCTCCGATAGAAATTAGCAAGACCCAGAAAGCTGCGAAGCTCTGTTATAGTGGTTGGGGCTGGCCAATCCCGAATGACTTGGATCTTGGCTGGATCCACATGCACCCCCCCTTCATCAATAATGTATCCCAGATATTGAACCTGGGTCATGCCAAAAGTGCACTTCTCCAAATTGGCACACAACTTGTGTTGCCGCAGTGTTTGGAGGACTTGTCGGATGTGGTGAAGGTGCTCTTCCCAAGTCTCGCTGAAGATCAGAATGTCATCCAAGTACACCACTACAAATGAGTTGGTGAATGGCCGCAAGATGTCATCCATCATCCTCATGAAGGTGGCGGGAGCATTCGTCAACCCAAAAGGCATGACCAGCCATTCGAAAAGGCCTTCCTTGGCTTTGAAGGTCGTCTTCCACACATCGGAGGGTTCAATTGGTACTTGGTGATACCCAGACTTCAGGTCAATCTTGCTGAAATATTTTGCACCTTTGAGTTGGTCCAGAAGGTCATCAATCCGTGGGATTGGGTACCTATTCCGGACAGTGATCTTGTTCAGCGCCCGATAGTCAATACAGAGTCTCCACGCCCCATCCTTCTTCTGTACCAACACGATCGGGCTCCCACAGGGCGATGAACTTGGTCTGATGTGACCTTTCTGCAACAGCTCCTGAATCTGCCTCTTGATTTCATCATTTTCCAGAACAGAGCGTCGATAGATCGGCCCATTGGGTAGTGGCGCACCTGGGGTCAGATCAATCGGGTGCTTGACATGGCAGTGCAGAGGAACCCCCGTGGGTGAGGTGAAGATGTCCCCGTACTCCTCCACGACCTTATCCATTTGTTGTTGTTGTGCGCAGGGAGCCTCCGTCCGGAGGTCGTGGCCACGCTCTCTTTCTCGCTCGGGGGGCGGATCATCGTAAAACGAATTTCCGGTTTGGGAATGAGCCATCGCATTGCTTTACAAAAGAATTGGAAGAGATAGCGGCAGGAGGTGGTACCTCTGGTATCCTGTACAACTTATTTCCCAAAGTAACAATAACAGCACGAGGTCGAGACTCATACACAGCATGACGCTTCCACAAGTATGGTTGTTCTAATAATACATCAGAAACATCAATAGGAGCAACGTCACATAGTACCTCATCCGTGAAGGGCTTGATGCTATAGGGAAGGCGACACTGCCGGCTGACGCGGAGATCTCGTCCTTGGTGAAGCCACCCGATGGTGTATAGATGTGGGTGAGCTGTGGTCGGCAAGCCCAACCACTTCACGGCGTCTGCTGAAATGAGGTTCTTTTGGCTCCCATTGTCGACAATGAACTGTACCGGGGAGCCCTTTACCCACATCTGGGAGTGGAAGGGACGTTCCTCCTCCTCTGGATCTTCCGGTTCCTCCTTTTGGATCTTTGCAGTGGCAACAGTGGCGTTGGGCTCCGCATCAATAATCTGTTTCCCTTTTTCATTCGCCTTTTCAGGTTCTGATTCGGAGTCAGAGCATGCATCCGACTCATAAGCCCTCATCTCGGCCACTAGCGACCGCTGTCTCGACACTCACTTGTGTTGTGAGGAGCTCTTATGGGAACTCACACCACTTTCCGCTCTTATTTAGCTTTGCGGGTGTCGTTCTTTTCTTGTGGCTTCGATGAGTTGTCTTTAGCCGCCATGCCTTGCCTCGGTCCTTTGTTCTGCGGTTTGGAAGCACCTTTCCCTTGCTTTTGATTCGCAGATCCAAAGTCTCGCTTCTTCTGCTTGAATTTCTGCTCAATCTTGGCAGCATACCGGTATGCCGTACCAAGCGAGGAGATGTCGAAGAACTCCATTTCCTCCTGAATGTATCTGTGCAGACAGCTGCGATACTTTAGCACCAAATGTTTCTCTGAATCTTTGATACCCAACTTTGTGCGTAGGGTATGGAACAGATTCGTCAGCTCATGCACATCTTGATCCCTTTGTTGTCGTAGCGTGGTCCATTGTATGTACTTGTCCTCATAGCTCCCCATGGGATAGTACTGTTCCTTGACGGCGTCTGGAAAAGAGTTCCAAGTTGGTACGGCCGAGAACAGAGAGGGTTCTGTCTGGTCCTTGTTCTCACAGTAGGTTTCCCACCAGTCCTTAACATGGGGGGTAGCTTTGAGGAGTGCAAAAATAATCTTCTCCCAGTCTGAAAAGTCATGAACCGAGAAATATCCTTCTAACATATTCAACCATTTATCTACAGCATCTGCGTCTATTTGACCCTCAAATATGGGAATGTCAAAATTTACTTGTACCTTAAAAGGAGTCGCGCCTCCAGAGTGGCTGCTGGATGCAGATGCGCCGCCGGTGGGTAGCCGTTGAAGGATCTGAGCAAAGTTATCCATCATCACGTTCCTTTGTCTTTCGAGGGCTTCCTCGAGCAATATTTTGATAGGATCTCCTGCTCCCTCATCTTTCTTTTCGTCCCCCATGGGCGTCCATCGAGGTTTGCGAGGCTGATCTTGCAAAGGTTCCACCAGATCGAGCCCTAGCTCCTTATACCCCGACCTCGTTGGGGACATGCAAAGAAGGATCGAGAAAAAGCAGACCGCTCTGATACCACTGATCCGTATTTATGTAGGAACGCAACAGAATAGACATATAAACATAAATACAGAGATGCAGCGGAAATAACACTTCATTTCATTAATATCAAAGAACTGAAATTTGCTTACAGACAGAATGGAAATAAAACTAGCTAGGGCGCTGGTAGCTATCTCTGAGAAGAGATGTGGCGGCTACAGGCCTCTGAACTGTGTTATAATGAGGCTCGAGGGCCTATTTATCATTTAGAAACAATGAGAAATCCTAAACAGCCAAAACCCTAACCCTAGGAGATGAAGCGCCAAAACTATGGGCCCCGTTTGGGTAAATTGGTGTTTCAACTTCCCAGGGGCGTAACTTTGGCATACGATCTCCGTTTGACGCGTACCATACCTCGTTAGAAATATCTATCCGAGGACTACAAATTTGGAATGGGAAACATCAATCCATGGACCCATGTTGCCCTCTGTTTTCCCAAAAAACGTCGTTTAGGGCCTCAAAACGGCTCTGGAAGTTTAGGACCCGAAAAACTGCTAAAAATAGTAAACTGTGCCGAAACTGAAAAACTGAAATAGAGAATGGTGGAGCCCCAAGTGGAATAGGCGGGTGACCACCAATATCCACCTGGATCATGGAAGTACATGCATACCTTGGTGAGTCTTAGGAACCTCTTGTATGGTTGCAAGGGTTCCTCTCTTCAATGTGTTGGCTGATCCAACTACTGCTACATATGGCTGCCCCTCCATGAATATGGAAATGCTGGTACAAGGCTCCTCAAGTGGAGAAGAGATCTCCTCCTTCTATGACCCTCTACTATCAAATATCCTAGTTACTTGATGAATAAAATCAGCAAAATAAGATACTCTTGTGTGACATTCATGGCTGATCCACCGAGAGCTTGCCTTGCCCACCAAGTGCAGCACTAAGATCTCCACAACCTCTTTCTCCACTACTAGATGTAGTAGGAAAAATGCTTCTAGCTTCATCACCCAAGTCTTTTTTGTACACTTGAGTGATCCATCAAATGTAGATAACATGAATCTCTTGCCTCTTATCATTCTCTTACTGCATGGTCTTCTTTCTTCTCTCAGTTGAAGAAACTGAGGAAAATATAGGGCCTATATGAAAGCCCTAGGTTGGCACTTGTATTCTGCCAAATACCCACTTAGGATCTCATGTTCTAAGTGGTCTTCTTGCTCTCCACTTCCTCGATAAAAACAAGAAGTGCACGAGTCTTCTTCTTCCTCTTGAAACCTGTTAGCACCTAATTTGAACCTTAGGCTGAAGGAAGGCAAATCAGGGTAACCTCAAACCATGCTTAGCCTTGTAGATAGCCCTACAAGGTCAGGAGAGGGCTCTCTCCGAGAAAAATATTCAATGAAAATATAAGAATAAATTGATTTTAGGCTAGGTATAATAATTGGACATGTTTTTATAAATTTTTAGGGTTGTATGGAGCAGATGGGCAGTTTTAATCTGGGGAATTAAATCAGAGATACAGGATATTTCGTGGGGAAAGGTAGGAATGGATTTTAACAATTCAGTTTAAATAATGATGGAATTTTTAAGACTGGTGAGGAGCTAAAAAGGGCATAGAAAATGGATCCTTTTCAAATAGAAGAAAACATCGAGTATTGAATGATTTCCCAAGGCAGAGCATTATACAATGGATTCTACCTATCTATCTTGAAAGCATTCAACCAGAAATGTGAATGAATGAATGGTAAAAATAACAATTAACAGATGAACACAAAGGAAAAAACAATGTTAAAATCCATACCACAGGGATCCCACAAATCAGAGCTGCATATCTTTATTAATTCCCTGCCAAACTGTTACAAGTGGAGCGCAGTGCGTCCTCAGTAATTACAACTTATATCACTCTTTTTTCCCCCTTACAAATGACTTAGAAATTACATTAAATAGATAGAAATTGAGGGGAGTAGGTCCACAAAAGAAGGACTTGTTTCACCAGCTCAGGAACCGAAATCTGAACATAGGAAAAGACCAACAATCTGCCCCTAAAAAGAAGGAGAAACAATACTTTTTGACCATCTGGAGGATTTGCAGTTACACTAAATGAATGAAAATAGGAAATCTGAAGAACAAATCCCCTTTTCATCACTTGTTGTAGATGTCTCTGGTTTATATTTAGCTCTCGGCCTTAACTATTTCTTTTTCTTTGTTGAAAATCCTTTTTGGCCAAGAAATGCCCTTTGGAACCAAATAAAATGAAATTTTCCATTTAACGAAGAAAAATCCCTTTTTGGGTGAAAAATGGCAAAGGAAAGGATGTTGGGCCCATATGTGAACGCAAATCGCAGTCGGAAGGGGGAAGGGGTATGGGAATGATACGATTGGAGTTTTGCGATGCAATAGTGTATAGGGGGGAATTGCAATCGTAAATCAGAGGGGAAGGGGTGTGACATATAGCGGAGGAATCGCACGATGCGATGAGCGACATGCGACTCATCGCATTGGCGGGTTGCGATGAAAATTTATGCAATGGAATAATTTGCGATGCAATGGAAGGAAAAGCCTTTTAAAACAAAACATGAAAAATAGATTTATCACAGGGGAAAGCCCTTTTTCTTTGGAAAGGGTGGAAGGCTTTGTGGTGGGACCAAGGCAAATCACAATCACAAATCGACGGGGAAGGGGAGTGGAGGAAAAGTACTTAGAAATGCCGATTGCGATGGTGCGATGGAGGGGAAGTCTTTATAAAACAAATAAAAATGAGTTTCGCACTTTACAAAGGAAAAAAACCTTTTTTCATTGAAAAGGCAGAAGGGTTTTGGTGGGACCCAGCCAATCGCAGTCACAAATTAGCGGGGAAGTGGAGTGAGATTTGTGCTGCGGGAAATGCCGATTACGATGGTGCGATGGCTTGTGAGCCATCTTATCGAAGGGGCGGATCGACGGTGGGGGTGCGATCGGCGAGAGTCAATTACATCGAGAGTTATCAAAGGAGTGGGGACAAAGTTGGGAGTGCTACAAATTTGTGATGCGATCAAACGATTGCGATCGGATGTGGGCTGTTAGATCGCTGAGAATATCAACGGTCCAGATGTGATCTCGCAGGGTCAATCGCATCGGAGATTTGTGATCGGGGGAGGGTCAATCAGGATTATGCGATTGAAAGTTGTGATCGGATCGGAGGGGAAGGGTTGTGATCGGATCAAAACAGGGAATTATAATGAAAAAATTTAAAATTATATAAAATAAATTCTAAGGGACAAATGGGAAAAGGGGTAAGGTTAGGCTATTGGGGACTTTTGTTCACTTAGGCATAATTTTCAATCCAGGAGTCAGTTTTGAGAGTATAATATACCATTGGAAAGCTCTTTTTGGGCTCCTTCTGATGGACATACTTAGAATATTATTTTACACTAAAACTGTTGTGGAAAACACCCCTGAAAGTTAGGGTGGTGGCTTTGTGGAGATAGCAGCTTCTGAAGTGCAACTTATTACATATGAAGACATAAAATTTACATAAAAGATGATAATAAAAGAAAAGTACCATGTTTTCACCTCAAAACATGGTTTTGAGGTGAAAATTACATCAAGCTCAATAGAACAATTCTTTGACCTTTCCAGATACTATGCCTCTGAGTTTATTTTACCTCCTCATGACCTTGATGATATTTATTGACACTTGACTCATTAATTTGACCATGATGAGACCCTAGAACTTAATGAGACCAACCCTATGACCTAATAATATGAATTGGGAGTGAAAGTGAATCATGACTGAAGACCATAGAGAGGAGAATTAGCAAGTTTTACATGAGGGAAAACTGATGAAATACCACTACCATCTGAATCCATGACCTCATGGAATAATGAAAATTTATGGTATGGGACTCCTAATATGCAAATGAAAAAGAGTAAGTTTGATCACTGATGGAAGTATGACCAAACTGACACTAACATTGGCTCCAATGGGGATGGTAGCTCCTTGGAGGTGCCAAGAACACCATAGACCAAGTAGCCTTATCCATTGGGAAAATATGGTCAAAATACTGAAAACTGACACAATGCAGACTGACTCTGACTCAAACCGTGAGTGAAAACTTAAATAAAAGCAGCAAACCTTACACATATCATTCAAGTTTTATAGCCTTCACCTCGGGCCCCAAACTTCAATGACTGTGTAATTGAAATCCGACCAACAATGATTTGATATATACAATGATTATGACATAGTTTTCAATCCATTATCTTCAATAGTGGTAGTGCTTCAACAGCCTACCATTCACTGGTCCTCCAAGTAAATATTGGCCATCCATCTCTAAGAGAAAGAAAGCATTCTATCCCCTGTATGCTGAAATATTATATGGTCCTTTCCACAAGTTGTCAAACTTACCATGCTTCCCTTTGTCCTCATTTCGTGCATTCCATCTCAACACCACATCGTCCAACTGAAACTTTTCTGCTTTGGTCTTACGGTCATAGATTTTCTTTATCTTCTCCTGCAACTGAATAGCGTTCTAAGACACTTCCTCTCTTGTTTACTAAAGGTGGATCATTTGATTGATCCTTCACTGATTATCGTCTTCTTTGCTACCATCCTCTTGCAATAATCTCATGACCGGAACTATAAGTGACATGGGAAAAATGACATCAGTACCATAAACCAATTCAAACGGTGACATACCTATGGATTTCTTGCTGCTGACTCTATCTGCCCACAACGCATTGATGAGATTTCGATGCCAGTTCCTTTTGTTTGCTTCCAGCATTTTCTTGATTATGTTTATCAGAGATTTATTTGATGATTCTACCAGGCTGTTGCCTTGTGGGTAGTATGATGTTGAATGGCCAAACAAAATATTGTATTTGTCGCAAAATTCCACCATCTTCTTATATCTAAACGATGTTGCATTATTTGTTATGATTTTGTGAGGGCATCCAAAATGAGACAAGATATTCGACTCTAAAAATTGAATGATTACCGTATCAGTGGCCTACCGTGTTGGAATGGCCTCAATCCATTTGGTGAAGTAATCGGTACCTGTTAAGATCCATTGATGTTGTGTTGATGATGCGGGATGGATTTCCCCTATGAAATCAAGTCCCCACTGCTGAAAGGGAGCATTTACTGAAACTGGTTTCAAAGGGAGAGGAAGCAGTTTCCTTTTCCTTTGGAAAACTTGACACTCATGGTAGCTCATCACTGTTTTGTACAAATCTGAAAATAAAGTGGGCCAATAATATCCTGCTCTCAACACTTTGTTAGCTATTGTTTTCCAAAACAAATGACCACCACAATCACTTTTGTGAAAGTCACGCATTACCTGTTAAGCCTCATCTTCAACCAAACAATTAAACAGAATACCTCCTAGATATTTCCAATAAAAATCACTGTTTAAAATACAGAATTTAGCAGACTTAAGTTTCAGTGATCTACCTTTGCTTCTAGACATCCCTGGAGGTGGTGAAAGGTGCTAAAGAATGTAAAAAATGTCTGAATACCATGGGGATTGTAGAAAAATGTCTGAAACCAGAACCAGCAAACCTTCATCCTCATCTTCTGACATTGCTGCTATGAGATTTATATCCAAAGCACACAGGTTTGATTAGGCCATTAGCCTTTCCAAGCCTTTTCCTTTGATCAAATTTGTGGGTTTGATCTCCAAATCATATTCCAACATTGATGCTATCCACTTACCTCTTATTCCCTCTGGATCAGTTTGCATCAACACATCTTTTACTGCTGCATTAGGAACATATGCTATGGTATGTGAATGCAGAATGTATACTCTAAAATCCTTCAATGCTTGTATAAGGGCCAATGATTGTTTCTCAATGATATTATACCGCAAGGAAGCATCTTGAATAGTCCTACTAAAAAAGGCAATGGGATGTTCTATCTGATCTCTCTTTTGCATCAAAACTGCAACCATAGTATGCTCCGATGCAAATGAAATATTGAGTGTAATCAGGACTAATCAAGATCGGGCCATTGGACAGAGAAAAATTTACCAGATTAAATGACTTGATAGCCTCCTCACTCCATTTGACAGTGCTATCCTTTTTCAACATATTAGTCATTTCTCTTAAATGTTCAGCCAAATTGGGTATAAATCTGCGCAAGAAGTTCATCTTACCATTGAATGCCTGAATCTCCTTTTTGTTATGTGGAAGGTTTATGTGCTGAATTTCCTCCACTCTTGAAGGATCGATGCAGATATCATCTTTAGAGATGATATTCCCCAGCAGCTTGCCTTCATCCATAGCAAATAGGCTTTTCTTTGGATTGAGAGAAATCCCAAACTTTCTGCATCGCTGAAATACAACCCTCAAATGGTGCAAATGTTCATCGTCAGAGCTAGAAAACACTGTCAGATCATCCAAATAAACAACAATAAAAACATCCTTTTCATTGGCAAAAGCAATATCCATTGCTCGCTAGAAAGTGGCTCAAGCGTTCTTCAGTCCAAATGGCATTTTGGCGTACTAAAATGTTCCCCAGGGTGTTGTGAAAGCAGTTTTGTCTTGGTCTTTTTCATGCACCAAGATCTGATTATAGCTTGAGTAGCCATCGAGTAGTGACATCCTTGATGCTCCAACTACTCTTTGCAAAATATGGTCCATCTTCGGAAGTGGATAGTTATCCTTTAAGGATGCTTTATTCAGATTCCAGAAATCTATGCACAACCTTATCTCTCCTGTCTTCTTACGTACTGGGACCAAATTTGAAATCCAGTTAGAAAATCTAATTGGGACAATGATACTAGATTTATACAATCTGTTTACCTCTTTTTCAATGGATGGTAGCAGCTTTGGGTTGATTCTTCTCAGCTTCTGTCTAAATGGCTTCTGATCCGGCTTGATGGGAATAGTATGCTGAATTATATTTTTATCATACACCTTCAAATATGAATAATCCCACACAAACAAATCAGAAAATTCAGAAATAAGTTTAACATATTGTTCCTTTACCTCAGGGGTCAATGCCTTTGATAACTTCACAAGCTTAGGCTTGTCATCTGTTCCAAGATTAATGTCTTCAACTCCTTTATTAGTAGGCACCAAGCTTGGTTTCTTTGCAACATCATCTTGATCAAAAAGCTCCTCTAAAGGTATGAGACCTCTAGGAATTACATTGTATTTCAACTGCAATATGTCCATCCGATTTGTTTCGATTTCTTGATCATCGACCTCATGATCACCTTCTATAGGAGTATCCTTGAATTTTCCTTCACTATGCAAAAAAGCATTGATTTCATTGTCATCCAAAAAAACTTGCCAATACCTTAAATTATCTAGAAAAGTAGGTCGATGTTTAACATAACTTTCAAATTTGTTGCTGGAATTCATTGGAATCTTAAAATTGCTTGCAGTAGTGGCAAGGAAATCTGCAATAAGGTTCTGCATCCGGGGTACTGCTATCAAAGTGTACTCAGAAAACATCCTCAAGATATCTAGGACTGCATTTATGTAGGCCCTCAGTCGCGTATCATTTGCTTAGTACTCTCCTTCTACCTATTTTATTATCAACTCAGAATCTCCATAGACAGAAATCATTTTTTCCTTTAGCTTCTTCAAAATTTTCAATCCTGCAATTAAAGCTTCATACTCTGCTTCATTATTAGAGCAGTCAAAAGCAAACTTGTAAGCACATACTCTAACATTACTAGGAACTTTTTCAAGCTGGAAAACAAGGCTCCAAATCCATATTCCTATGCTAGCACCATCCTTACCAATAGCTCCATCAAAATCCATGCTCCAAAGGCCTTCTTCTTCTTCTGCTAGATGCTGAAATTTTACTTCTTTCTCTACTTTATCTGGACTGATTTCTACATCTTTCTGCTATTCACTGTCCTTTTGCTTTTGGCGGGCAGGAAGCTCAGAAATTTTTGCTGCTTTATATTTTTCCTGTTTAAGGACTTCCCTAAAATTTTCTGAAATTTTAGGTATCTCATACTTCTACCAACTGAACATTTTCATCATTCAAACCACCATCTGAATATAATACAAATGACTCTAGATCTGTGTGGACCACATTAATGGGATAATTAACTGGCTTCTCTTTGCTGGTGATCATGTATTTCATTTTCTTCTCCCTATATAATTTTCTCAACTAAACGAACATGGGAATGGTGGCATACGAGAAGTCAAGCTGAATGGTTTCTTTCAGTTTTGCACCCCATGACCTAGACAAAAGCATTCCAAATCATGGTGGAACATCGGCAACAACTACATCCATCAAAACATTCTTGGCTGGGATTTGGTCTAAAGATACTACCAAGTCTTTGATAAGACCAATACAATGGAACCTACCAGAGTCAAAGGAATACAAATCATATTAGCTGTGGGTAATATCAATACCTAGCTTCTCCATAATGGCTTTAGGTATCAAGTTATATGAGGCTCTGAAGTCCAACATAGCATTATGTAAAATGAACTAATGCAATCTAAGACTCAGGTAGAAGGGAGGGACTTCACTTTCTTCAGACTGACCTTTGGATGGACCAAAAATGAGTTCAAGATAATCATCTTCAACATTTACCATATCTGATAGAGAGTCTATTTGCAAAATTATAGACACCTAATGTTTATAAGTGTTATTTTTCACCAACTCAGTCAAGGGCATGGACACCTTCAGCTTAGAAATTTCATTTTCAAAATTAAAAGATGGGACTTTTTCTACCTCTTTGACGGGAGGATATTTCTTCTCTACTTGCTCCTTTGCCGTGCTATGCTATTTCTTTTCATTTGCAGTGTTAGTCACTGAGGATGCCTTGCCGGGAGAAGGATCAACAGGCTCTTTCCCTTTTCTTTGAGTATTTAAGGAGACATTTTTCGATTGTAGCTCTTTTCTCTTCTGAATAGGATTGATTGGCACATCTCTGCTCCTCAAAGAATACTGCTTCTGTTGTTCTGACAAAGCATTCATGTATCCTCTCTGATAATCATCAGACTCTTCCTGTAACACTACATCATTGGCCAATATGAAATCTTCATCCTTTCGAATGTCTACAGTCATTGTATATTCCTCATCTTCTGTGAGAAAGATGGGCGCACCATCTGCAATGAAGAAATGGTTGGCTTCAACGACTGGATCATCATCATCATCTGTTTCCATTCCCTAAACATAATTTTGCTACAAAGGAATTATGATCTGTTGTTGTTGCATTGCTTGGTCCTACGCTTTTTGTTCTCTTTGTTTAATTTCAAATTGTGGCTGCTGACGTCCTCTGAAATTTGGATTCCTGATTTATGCTCCAGGTATATCTGATATAGTCAGGAAGTCAACCATCTTCTCCACTGTTAGGATCAAAGAATACATCTTACTGTCTGAAGGAGATGCTTCTTCTTTCATAGTTACTCTCTTTTCATCTTTTTTCCACGCTCTTTTGGCCAACAAATTTTCTTCAACGCTCACAGCTATCTTCTGCATGTCTTCAAGTGTGGTAGGATCTCTTTCTCGTAGTTGATATGCCATATCAGCATCGAAACCATATGGAAAATTGAGCAAAGCTAACCCCATGGGGGGCTTTAGATTGGCCGGAATAGCATTATATACAACATTAAATCTCACACAATAATCCTTTATAGTTTCACCGACATTTATTTTAATATTTTCATATTCAGACAAGATTTGAAGTGGGTTTTTCTTTACCTCCCACTAGTCTAAGAATTGTCTATGTAACTCTTGCAAAGTGTGAATAGAGCCTGCTGGCAAGGCTCGGAACCACTTTTGAACTTCACCTCCAAAGCTTTGGACAAACAATCTTGTGGTTACATTTTCTGCCTTTGCCTCATGAAGGTCAAAGAAGTCGTTCATATTATCAACATGTTGTTGGGCTGTGATGCTTTGAGTGACATCAAAGATAGGTATTTTACTTTGGTAATCAGCAGGCATATCATTTAGGTTCTGAGGTAAAACTAGGGGTGCATACCGGGCAGCCATGATTCGAGGTGGATTTACAACAGTGTTTGAGATACGATGATGCAAGGGAGGTGTTGATGGAGGAGATGAAAGTTGAGAATTGACTTCTGAAATTGATGGAAATGTTGATGAATTAGGGGGAGGAAATGTTGTTCCTGATAACTCTAAAGGGTCAGGGATATTAGTTACAGTGACAGATGTATGAGGGGAATTCAGAATATAGTCATCAATTGATGTGTTTTCCCTTTTAACTTCGATATCTATAAGAAATTCTGGATCTAAAACTGTGTAATCAAGTGCAGTCTCAGATTTACTTCTGAACAAAGAAAAATCAAAACACTCATCAAAAGAAATATCTTCTACAAGCAACCACTCACTGGGCCAGGTATGGGATCTAAAAATAGGCCTAGGACTTAGTAATCCTTCTTGTCTTCTGATTATCCTTGGAATGAGATTGGGATTTTCAAACACATGGGGAGGATTTGGATTAGGGTTGGCCCTTGTGTATCTCCTTGAAGCCAGTGTGGTCAAATTTCTACTTTACAATATTTTATTTCAGCCTAGCAAACTCTGAATCTCATCATTCAGAGTCAAATAATTTATATGGAAGGTATTACTGGGGTGATTAGTCTTTTATGCTAAATAGTTCCCCAGTATGGTCGCCATAAATGTTAGCACCTAATTTGAACCTTAGGCTGAAGGAAGGAAAATCAAGGTAACCTCAAACCACGCTCAGCCTTGTAGCTAGCCCTACAAGGTCAGGAGAGGGCTCTCTCCGAAAAAAATATTCAATGAAAATATAAGAATAAACTGATTTTAGGCTAGGTATAATAATTGGACATGTTTTTATAAATTTTTAGGGTTGTATGGAGCAGATGGTCAGTTTGAATCTGGGGAATTAAATCAGAGATACAAGGTATTCCATGGGGCAAGGTAGGCAAGGATTTTAACAATTTAGTTTAAATAATGATGGAATGTTTAAGATTGGTGAGGAGCTGAAAAGGGCATAGAAAATGGATCCTTTTCAAATAGAAGAAAACATCGAGTATTGAATGATTTCCCAAGGCAAAGCATCATACAATGTATTCTATCTATCTATCTTGAAAGCATTCAACCAGAAATGTGAATGAATGAATGGTAAACATAAAAATTAACAGATGAACACAAAGGAAAAAACAATGCTAAAATCCATACCACAGAAATCCCACAAATCAGAGCTACATATCTTTATTAATTCCCTTCCAAACTGTTACAAGTGGAGCGTAGTGCGTCCTCAGTAATTCCAACTTATCTCACTCTTTTTTCCCCCTTACAAATGACTTAGAAATTACATTAAATAGACAGAAATTGAGGGGAGTAGGTCCACAGAAGAAGGAGTTGCTTCACTAGCTCATGAACTGAAATATGAGCATAGGAAAAGACCAACAATATGCCCCTGAAAAGAAGGAGAAACAATACATTTTTACCATCTGGAGAATTTGCAGTTACACTGAATGAATGAAAATAGGAATTCTGAAGAATAGATACCCTTTTCATCACTTGTTGTAGATGTCTCTGGTTTATATTTAGCTCTCGGCCTTGACTATTTATTTTTCTTTTTTGAAAATCCCTTTTGGCTGAGAAATTCCCTTTGCAACCAAATAAAAATGAAATTTTCCATTTAATGAAGAAAAATCCCCTTTTTGGGTGAAAAAGGGCAAAGGAAAGGATGGTGGGCCCATATGCAATCACAAATCACAATCACAAATCGCAGTCGGAAGGGGGAAGAGGTATGGGAACGATGTGATTGGATTTTTGAGATGCGATATTGTATAAGGGGAAATTGCAATCGAAAATCAGAGGGGAAGGGGTGTGACATATAGCAGAGGAATCACGTGATGCGATGCGTAACATGTGACTCATCGCATCGGCAGGTTGCGATGAAAATTTATGCGATGGAATAACTTGCGATGCGATGGAAGGAAAAGCCTTTAAAAAAAAACATGAAAAACGGCTTTATCACAGGGGAAAGCCCTTTTTCTTTGGAAAGGGAAGAAGGCTTTGTGGTGGGACCGCAACAAATCGCAATCACAAATATATGGGGAAGGGGAGCGGAGGAAAATTACTTGGAAATGCCGATTGCGATGGTGCGATGGAGGGGAAGTCTTTATAAAACAAATAAAAATGATTTTCGCGCTTTACAAAGGAAAAAACCATTTTTTCATTGAAAAGGCAGAAGGGTTTTGGTGGGACCCAACCAATCGCAATCGCAAATTGTTGGGGAACTAGAGTAGGAGTTGTGCTACGGGAAATTCTGATTGCGATGGTGCGATGGCTTGTGAGCCATCAGATGGAAGGGGCGGATTGACAGTGGCGGTGCGATCGACGGGAGTCATTCACATCGGGAGTTATCAAAGGAGCGGGGAAAAATTTGGGAGCGCTGCAAATTTTCGATGAGATTAAACGATTGCGATTAGATGTGGGCCATTAGATCACTGAGAAGATCAACGGTCCAAATGTGATTGGGCGGGGTCAATCGCATCGGAGATTTGTGATTGGGGGAGGGTCAATCGGGAGTATGCAATTGAAAGTTGCGATCAGATCGGAGGGGAAGGGTTGCGATTAAATCGGAAGAGGGAATTATAATGAAAAACTTTAAAATTATATAAAATAAATTCTAAGGGACAAATGGGAAAAAGGGTAAGGTTAGGCTATTGGGGACTTTTGTTCACTTAGGCATATTTTTCAATCCAGGAGTCAGTTTCGAGAGTATAATATACCATTGGAAAGCTCTTTCTGTGCTCATTCTGATGGACATACTTAGAATATTATTTTACACTGAAAATGCTGTGGAAAACACCCCTGAAAGGTAGGGTGGTGGCTTTGTGGAGATAGCAACTTCTGAAGTGAAACTTATTACATATGAAGACATAAAATTACATAAATGATGATAATAAAATCAAAGTACCATGTTTTCACCTCAAAACATGGTTTTGAGGTGAAAATTACATCAAGCTCAATAGAACAATTCTTTGACCTTTCCAGATACTGTGCCTCTGATTTTATTTGACCTCCTCATGACCTTGCTGATATTTATTGACACTTGACTCATTAATTTGACCATGATGAGACCCTAGAACCTAATGAGACCAAACCTATGACCTAATAATATGAATTGGGAGTGAAAGTGAATCATGACTGAAGACCATAGAGAGGAGAATCAACAAGTTTTACATGAGGGAAAACTGATGAAAGACCACTACCATCTGAATCCATGACCTAATAGAATAATGAAAATTTATGGTATGGGACTCCTAATATGCAAATGCAAAAGAGTAAGTTTGATCACTGATGGAATTATGACAAAACTGACACTAACAAAACCTTCTAGAGGTCTCACGATAGCTTTCTCCTTCTTGAAACCCTCTTGGAGTTTCAATGCATTTCTCTTCTTTATTCTTAGATCTGAAAATGGATGAGAGTAATCTCATCGTTTCCATCATTTGTTCTCCTCTTCTTCTTGTCTTCTGATTGGATCTTAAATCCACAGGCTGAGCCAAGATTGTTGCTCTGATACCACTGTAATATCCCAAAACAGGGAATTTCTACAACAAATGGAATATATTAAGATATTCCAAGGTTGGAGTTTCAGAAAATCATGAGCATAGAAATTTAGAGTAGCTAATTATATGTAAAATAACACCTAATAATAATATGTAAGAACCTCAACAATAATATGGCCTATATCCTCCTTCCCGAGTGGGGAAATGCAGCAATATAGGGCATAAAAAAGTTGTCTTTAGAAAATAAATAACGCTATACAAGTGAAGAATGGGAATTGGATCCCTTATAATACATCATATAAAACTCACATGAATAATTAGAGGTGACACAAATCACTCTAGCCAACATAAACAAATCTCCCCAAATCAATATGCCTCAAATAAGCCCAAACCCCATAGCCTATCTCATGCAGCAAGTACTGAAGCAAGAATGGTGTTATTTTTATGAGGTTTATGCGGAAAATGATGAGAAAAAATAGATCTGGAGTATACAATGCATCAATGGCTAAGAAAATGGAGATTCCTTCCTTTTTATACAAGACAAGATCCACCCAGCAAGGGTTTCATGAGAGCACAATGTATAAAAATGCAGATCTGCAGATATGGATCTGAAAAACACAGTTTTACTTCAGAACTAAATAAATATGACTGAAATATACAAGTGACAGAAGAAGAATGAAGTATAGAGCTTTCTGGGAGAAGGGATGGCCCTTTCTCCAAGGTAGAAGCTCACAAGCAAGGGTTCAAACCCTGTTGTTGCAACTCTGGCAAAAATGACGCAGTCTCCCCAGTAAACTGCACTGTAATGGATGGGAACTGAGTTGGCCACATGCCAAGATCTGAAATGAGCTTCAAAACCCCCTGAACAGATCTTTCAAATCAAGGGGAACTCCCTCTTCTAAAAGATAAGCCAAGAGCTGGTGTTGCAAGTCTCCCACTGCACCCCAGCAACAAAGTGTTTCCTGTTGCAGGAATAATATTGTAGCTGAAGGAGGTGCTTGGCCTCAAGCCCAGATGTGGGAAAATGAAGAACAAAACTCCTCCAAGTGATCTCTTAATGAGGGAGAAGGAATCCCTAAGTAGGAATACCTTGTGCTGAACAGCACTACATACTCAGCCAAACAGCTGAAGAATGCTCAAGTGTCTAAGAAGACATAAAAATTAAATCAATAAGCTAACCCCAAAATTCTTCTATCTTCCTCCTTATAAATATTGTGAGCCTCCTCACCTTGGGTCCCACCTATTAGGGTTTCCAACACCATGTGAATACTTTCCCTCCAAAACTGCGTTGTCTTCTCAAGCAAGCCACACCCTCTTAGGCAACACTGTTGACTTGGTCAACTTGACTGAATCAACATGGTCCTTTTCCTATTCACACATGGGAAGTGCAAAATCCAGCCACCAAGTTATCCCCTTTTCACACCAAGAGGGATTTTAATTCAATACAAGTTAAATATGGGTTCTTTTCCCCATTTATTTATCTACTAGGTGCAAAAATAAAAATCTAATATTCATATTAGCTGCATGCTAATTTTAGGAATATTACACTGATGTAGAAGTGGCACGTACAAATACGATAGAGGCTTGCATTACATAGCTAACTGTTTGGGTGTTAGTTCTAGAGGATGCCTGGGGTCAAGTGGACCACTTGACCCAGGGAATGCCTTCTTGGGGTTTTATGGACAATCTCGAGGAGGTCTAGCTGGAGACAGTGATGGCCCAGGAATGGGATTATTGGCCTATTTTATGTCAGGTGGCAGTCTCAGTTGTGACTGCGGCTCCGGTGGTGGTACCGAGAGCATTTGTGGGTCCAGGTGCCCCTCCTGAGGGGGCATCACCCTAGAGTATACTTGTACACGGGGAAAGCACCCATTATGAGGATGCTTCCCCTATTTTTGATGACTTCTATGTATCTTTGGGTTGGCCAATGGGTCAGTAGCACTATTTTTGTACTCAGACACATACATCATGATATATATATATATATATATATATATATATGAGAGATATTTTTTGCGGCTCTACATGTTGTGTCACCTGTTTCGTTTTATGGATGATGCTATGCTAATGGATATCTATATTTTTGGTTTTTTATGTATGATAGTTTATCTGAAATACATTCCAGTTTAGGATATTGGTGGCTATGCGATCAGCTGCTTAGTTTTGACTCCTTGGTACATGTGTAAATGTAATATAATAAAATTGTCTACTTAATTTTTTTGCATGCAAATATTTTCTAAATAGATGCATATCTCTTGTCTCAAATGTTTGGTTTAACTGTGACACTACTAACTGGGAATCGAGGTAGAATTTCATATGGTGTATGCCATGATGGAGGGTATTTCACATAAGTCTGATGATAGCGTCATATTCTGCGTGATTGTTTGTTGCTGAACAGATGCACAAACTGTTTGAGCAGAGTGGCAATCGGTCAGGGTGGTAGATGACCCAGGAAACTGCGGCTAAACTTTGAGACCATATTGATGCTTCATCAGCAAATCCAAAATAAGTGTGAGGTTGGTGATCCATGGTAGCACTTCGAGCATGTTTAATAAGCCTTTTGGTCACAAAAATTTGGTGGTTTCATTTGTGTACGTTCACTCTAGGGAAGGGCAATCTTGGCCCTTATGGATAGAATTTCTTGAGGTAAAGGCCATTGACGAGGTTGTTGAGGCATGTCCCGTCCAGTTACTTCAAGATCTATGCCCCCTGTCAGAGGAAATGTTTGATGATGTAGGGTCCTTTCCACAATTTTTTGAACTTTCCTAGCCCTAGGACTTCTTTTGCAACATCATAGCGGAGAACTAGTTCTCCCTCGGTGAATGAGCGAGGGTTGATGTGGCGGTCGAATGACTCATTTACCCATTTCTTGTGGGCCTCATTGTGTTGTAGCGACTATCTTCATCTTTTTCCAACAAGCTCTAGTTTTACTAGGCATTGTTTTAGAGGCTAGGTATCATCAAGGAGTTCGATAGTGGCATAAAAATTTGGGATCTTGTGGAAATCAATGCAAAAGTGCAAGGTACTTTGATCTTTTGCGATTGGAATAAGGTGGATATCCTGGGACATGGGGGTGGTTACAATCCTATTTCTAATATGCGATGATACGAATCATATATGGTGAATCATATTGTCGACGTTCAATGGGGAGAGAATCTCTGTGATGGGATTTTTCATAAGTGCAAGGTTGGGTTCCCAGTTAGGATGGTCAATTTCTTGTGGGTGGAAATTGTGCCTACTGCAAAGGTGCCTGAATGTTTCCATTAGCAGACATACCTCTGGTTCGTTATTTTGGCCAGTGCAGATAGTGAATGGTATCATTGTGCCAACGGAGTAGATTGTATGGGAATCAACACTACTCGACGTCCCTGACATGGACACTTGGGAAGGATCTGTTGTATAAGAGGTGGTCTTCTGCTTTCACTTCCATGTTTTTTTCTTAGGTGTGTCTGACTATTTGGGAGAGTGTAGAATTATCGTTGTTCTTGCCGCTCTTAGCTTGGGGAGGTACACACATTTAATAATATGGTGAAAGTGTGAAAAAATCCGGCAGTAGGTACACGTGATCTTCTCTTGGTTAGAGAGAAGTTTCTAAGGGAGAGAAGAGACTATGCGAAAAATATTTGCAAGGGGCTTCAGTTCTCTGCACTGATTGACTTTGTGGTCATTCAGGTCACATAGTTCACATGTTATCCTAGGCTTAGCCTAGTTCATGCTTGGTTGGTGTGTTGTACTAGCTTTCCCTCGCGCTCATGTGGTCGTGGGGTTGCTGACCCAGAGGTGGTGTATCTTTTATACCACTCACGGAGGTTGTCCTCTTTCTATTCTATGGTATGAATCATATTGATGGTAGGGCGAACTCGAGGGATATAGGTACATTTATGTTCATAGTGATTTCCTTGACATATTAAGAAAAATAGCCTATATGGGGGTCTCTTTGTGCTTAGTTTGCGGTCTGACAGGGAACTAACATCATAACGCTTCTAAATCAGGGCAAGTGGTGACCACATGATTGAGCGTTTTGAATAATTTGCATGTCGGTCTTCTCTATAGAGAGTGGTTTGGTATGATAGGGTGTCTCTAGATTGGTCGCTTTTCAGCTAAAAAGAACATGATGGATCTGCTCGTCACATCCTCTTGTGTTGTAGAGTTTCCCTTGGATTCCGCTTCCATGTCATCTTCTTGGTAGAGGCAGACTATGGCTGAGCACAAACTAGCAAGGGCTAGCCGAAATCGGGGGATATATTAACAATTCTCTAGAAGGTGATTGTCGGCACACAAAGGACATGTGAATTGTGTTGCCCTCAATCCAATGTAGTAAACCCATTCTATAGGATACCATATATGGATGAGTTATAGGGATGTGCATTCTTTGAGGAAGTGACCATGTTCATCGCACTATGTGTAGCGTATAATAAGAGGTGGTATAACTGGCAGTCTTTCTGGTGCCCTTCGGTCTTGCTGTAGGTACAAGATGGTACGAGGTTCATTTCAGGATGCCTGGGTGGAGGGATACTCTTGATAGGATCACTCGATGGCGTGTAAGTCGTTCCGATATCATGGGATTTCTAGGAAATGGTGGGTATAGTGCCCATAGTTGTTGTAGATAGCGCATGCATGATTGGTATGCAATGATTTACCTTTACCTTTGGTGGTAGGTTACTTTTTACGGGAATGTGGCATCGCGATGTCTGTCTCAGAGCCAAGGAGTGGTTTTAATTCATACAGCTCTATGAAGATATGGTTAGGGGTGACCATTACATTGCATATGGCACAAACTGGTGATTCCCATTGTATGGTGGGTGTCTCCATCTTCTTTCCTCTTCTCTTGGTTTTCTTAGTCGTAATCACTAGTTTTGCAATGGAAATTTCCTTTGCAGGGATGGTTTCAACCATGTATTAGATGGGTGGGGCCTCCTTGGGACTGAGGCACTTCAACCCTATGGCAGTGATGTGAGTGGCTGCTATTCCCATAGGGGGAATGAGGTACCAAAATAGTATTTCCAATGATATATTTGGTAACACCAGTGTTTCCAAAACCTACTGGGAGACAAAACCAGTTGGGGGGTAGAGGAAATGGGTTGGAGAGGCGGCGTAGGCTAGAGAGGTTGTCATGGTCGATGAATCGGTTCCATTACTACTTGTGTCCATGTCCTGACTAGCTTCGTCACTTGATGTGGACATCATGCACACTAGAGCCCCTATGGCATCACGTGATGACTTAGGGACAATGGGAGGATCTCCTAGGAATGATCCTAGAATGGACGATGGTTTGAACTAGCTGAGGCCATATTCTTGGTACCATGAAAGCACATCTGAGGATGTATCTACATAGTGTAGAATTACATCAGTGTTTTTTAAGGGTCGCTTCTTGCTATGCGTCAGTTGGTCTACAGTAATGATGCGGTCCTCATGGGGTAACATCATAATGCGAAAGATGGAGGAGGCTATGGCTGACATGGCGTACATATAACTTCTGCCAAGGAGTATATTATAATCCAAGTGAGCATCCAATACTTCAATGTCTATGTGGGCTGCCTTTCCAGCTAAGCAAAATCAAACATTTTGGTAGAGGTCGACAGGGGTCGAAGGACGACCATCATATGCTCTAAGCATGATGACTAAGGGTTTTAGTTTGAGAGACCCTAACTTCTTCCAAAAAAAATTTGACATGACGCACATGGATGCACCCTCGTCAATGACACATCGATGAATTGTGATATTCTGGACTGACATTGGTATCTAGAAGGCGACCATGGAAGGAAGCCTGGGGGTGACTTTGTCTAAGTCAAAAGCCATTAGGCGTGTATCGGCAGGGTCGATAGCGCCTAACCTAGAAATTAAGGCTTTCCATTGTTTTGGGCATGACTGCAATACTTCCAATGCTTACATAGCAGTGGGAGATTGTGCTAAATTGTCCATGATACTATAATTATGGCCCACTTTGGAATATTTTCCTGCTCACCTATTGGATCCATTCACCATCTTTGGAAATGGTTCGATAGGCATCTTTGAAATGGTCAAAGGTGCAGTTGGTGCACTGGTACTTTCCCCTAATGCATTGGTGTCTGGTGGGGTGTCGTAATTATGATTCTATGTTTGGAAGAACGTCTCTTCTATAATATTCCAAAATTTTAGCCTCCAAGCTAAATGGAATATTAGAGTTGTTTTATCACTAGGTAGGTGAATAAATGGGTAGGGAGGCCCATTAACCTCTTTTATAAGGATCAATAACACTCCTAATATGAAAGGAGTAAGAATAAGCAGCCAATTTGAGCACCCTTGGGTGTGAACAGAGATGGGATCATGTTGATTTAGTCAACTTTGACCAAGTCAACAAAGTTGTCTAGATACATTGAACTTCCTTAATGGACAACACAGTTTTGGTGGAGGACAACTTGCATGAGCTTGATGGCACATGTCGATGGGACCCAATGTGGAGAGGCTCACTTGCTATATATGGAGAGGATGGGAGCCTTTTTTATTCATGCTTTTGATTTTATCATTTTATCTTGTCTATTTAGACTTGGCTTCCCCTCGCTGTTTAGCATGGTACAGTGCTGTTGAGCATAGGGTGTTCCCGAGCGGGAATACCACCTCTTCCCTTGAGAGGCCTCTTGGGAGAGCTTGTCCTGTATTTCTCCACATCTAGGCTTAATGCCAAGCACATTTCTTCAGTACTAACTTTATTTCTGTAGTAGAATATTTTTGAGTTGCAGGGTGTTGTAGTGGAGGTTTGTTACACCACTTCCGAGTTTGTTTCTCAATAGAAGGTGCCTTCCTTCTCTTGAGAGATCAGCAAGGAATATTTCTGAGCACATTTCATATCTTGGCAGTAGGCCAAAGTATTTCTCATCTCCTACAGTACAATCCCTTTTAGGAACTGCGTCATTTTGCATAGATTTGTTGCAACAGGGTTAAGACCCTTATTTCTAAGCTAGTTTCCTAGGGAAAGGGCCAACCCTTCTCCCAGAAAGCTAGAGGAAGGGATTCTCATCCCTCTTTTGAATTATTCAGCTATATTTCTATAATTTTGTAGTAATATTTCATTTTCTGAGCTGAATATGTAGATCTACTCTTTTTGTACTTGTACTTTCATGAAACCCTTGTCGAGTTGGCTTTATAATGCAATAAGGAGGCCAGATCTTCATTTTCTTGGCATATTATTCCATTGAGTTCCAAATCCATGTTTTTCTATCATTATACTATAGAAACCCTCAGAAAATAACGTTGTTATTTGCTTCATTATTTTCTCCATCACTTAAGTCATGGGATTTGGCTATTTTTGAGTTGATATGAAGCCAAGAGGTATGTTTAACATATCAAAAGGGATTTCTTTCTGATATCCTTTTGTATGTGAGGGAATAATATCATATTATAAGGGAAACAAGCATTATTTCACCCAGTAAAAATGAATATCTTCAGAAATAATGTTTTCAGGGTCTATTTGCTACATTTTCCCCACTTGGGAATGTGTAGAAGTTATTCTTTTGCTTTTTTTTCACTCCTTTTATGGCTATGTGTTTTTAACACATAATATGAGTCTATTTATCATTTAACATCCATTATTATTTTCATGTGTTGCTGTAGCTCCAATTTAGGAATACTATAACATATTCCTAACATTCTATATTTTCCCTATTTTGGGATATTATAGTGGTATCAAAGCATAGTCTTGGCTCATCCTGTGGAACTCAGCCTTGATGCTATCAATAGGAGGAGATATGGAAAGAAATAAAACTCCATTATGTGGAGGAGGATAGGAGGAGAGGCTCTCAAAACTTCTTCCAAAATCTATGAAGAGCATCAATGAAGATCTTAAGAAGATGAGAGGAGAGATGGAATCTCCTGAGGAATTTGGATCTAGAGACAGATCTAGATTGGCACATGATAGGTGTGAGAATTAAGCTACACCCTATTATGCACAGCGCAGTCAAATGCCCATATTTGCTATGAAAGATATGAAATAAGAGGAAATACCAAGGAGGGGGACTCTTAGTAATTTTCTGCAAAAGTATGAATCTCAAACTGAAAAAGTTTAGAAATCATATTACTTTCAAATATTTTTTCAAGATCAAGGTGGAGAGGAGAAATCTTCATGACATGGATAGATTTTCTCTATCTACCTTTGATGGATCCCCAACTTGTTCAGCCAAAGCTTGGGTGGAGGAGTTGTATACTTATTTGTAGCAACACCAAGTTTCTGAAGATGAAGCCATCAGAGTTGCAACACTACACTTTGAGGGTAAGGCCTATGATTGGTGGATGTTTGAGTCATTTTCATTGAAAATTTTTAATACTTCTTCCTTTGCAAATTTCACTAAGAGATTGGTAGAAAGGTTTGATAAAAAATATGAGACAATCAAACCAATGAAACTTTTGCATAAGTTGGGAGGACCTACAAACTCAAAACCACTTCAGAAACCTAATGGAGGAGATCAAATCTTGCATGATACCTTGTTAGAAGAAATATCCTTGTTTCATAACCTTGGACAAGAGGGCATGAATATTCCTTTTGCAAAGAAGGTTCCTCTTATTGAGAAGTTACATCCTATTCATATTAAAGATGAAGACAAAGATGGGGGTTACAGCGCTGTCACTTCTAGAGCATATATAGTGCCTCATGCAGAGGAAGGAGGAGAACATGCTCCAACCAAAGGATTTCTTGTGTCATTGCAAGAAGTTCCCCAGGATATCATATATGGAAGGAAAAGTAAAATCAATGAGCAACATGATTGTGAGATGATATTGATGGAAAGAGAAGGTAGGGAGGAAGGACATCATCATTTGATGAGGAGCACACACCCCTATCTATTTCAGAGAGCTGTTGAAAGGAGGAGGAATATTGGTTTGCACTGTGAGGGCAAGGGCAAGGGTGCCCAACCATATGAATAGTCTTCTCTTGCCATTGATGTCTCACTATATGGAGGCATTCCACTGGGGAGGCCACCAGATCTGAAGTTGGCAAGAGAAATCTTGCCATTTGATTCACCACTCTTGGATTTTGGAGAGGTGAAGAGTTTGGAGAGATAATTTGGCATGGGGAATGTCAAAGTAGCAGGCAGCAGCATGAGGAGAGCTTCACATGCCAGACTACCAGCATTGTCTCTTGGAAGGATTGATCCCTATTGGAGGTCTCAAATTTTGGTAGAGTACTCCAAGGATCTTCATGCTTGCATGGTTCTTGATGACCCAGATGGATATGATAGATACATGGTGGATGGTATGGTCATCTATTCTTATGGCAGAGTCTTCTTGACTAGAGCTTCTAATCTCAAGGAGAAGCTACTACATGCAGCACATGAGGACTTCTTTTCCATGCATTTTGATGCATATATTTCCTTGGCAGAGGAGTTCATTTGGGAGGGCATCCAACATGAAATATTTCAGAATATGGAGAGATGAATAGCCTAGATGGTGATAGAGAGGATGTCACAGCCACTTCCCTACTCTTTGGAGGTGAGGGAGAACTTCCAGTTGAGCCATTTTAGCTCAAGGTCTCAAGTACATGATGGAGACTGTACAATTTCACTTTATGTTTTGTACTTATTTTCCTTATATGAGCAACATATTGTACCAAGGATGATTATTCCTCCTTTCATATTGTATAATGATGTACTTGAAGCCATTTGTAGCATTTAGATTGGCTATCTCATTGGTGGTTTGTGGGGGAAGCCACATGATTTTTGGTGTGCACCATTGACACCAATTTGTACTTTCATGTTTATATCTTGTAAGATGATTGTGGCAACAAACAAGTGACTAGAAAAGCACTTGTTTTTGTTTGATTTGTTGCAGGCAAAGGATGCATTGTGCTAGTTCCTTGTGTGGAACCTTGATCCACTTTCCGGTTTTCATATGACAAATTGTTTCTATTGGTTTTTTCTTCCATGTATTGTTGATATTTATATGTTCATGGGAAGCTTTGTTTGGAGAATGGGATATGAGTTGAATATGCCCATTGGGAGTATAATTCTCCCTAATTTTCATGATGCATGTTTTAGGAGAAGCAATGGGCAGCCCATGATTTCCAAACTACATCTCTTTTCTTCATGTGGGAGGAGCCATTTGGAGAACTTGAGTTTTTGGAGGAGGCACTTCATGGTTTATTTGTTTAGTGGGGTAGCTTGAGCCACTCTTGGAGGTCATAATATTTTAGACCAAGAGCAGAAACAGCCCCATACTTATCATAAAAGGAGAGAGAAACCACTTGGGTGGGAGGATCCAATCTCTCCATACAGCCCCAACACATTGTATGAACCAGGGGTTGAGGATCTTTTTTGAGCTAACTAGATTGGCTTATTTCATTTGGATGATAGCATGGGTGTGGAAGTCACTCATTAGGAATAGTATTCCCCATTTTCATCATCACTCCTACCTTGAGGAGGAAATTGGACAGCAGGGAGGTTTCCACCTACATCTTCCACCTTTCTATGATGTAAGCCATATCGTTTTGCATGCTTGGGAGGAAACATTGGAGGACAGATTTGTAGCAGAACATTTTGAGAAGTGGTGGAGACTTTTGATGAGGATGCCACAAGAAGAGGAGGGGAGGATTTTTTCTCTCCTTATACAGTTTCTTGAGTACAAGCAACTGGAGGGGAGGACTGTAATATTCCAAATTTTTAGCCTCTAAGCTAAATGGAATATTAGAGTTGTTTTATCACTAGGTAGGTGAATAAATGGGTAGGGAGGCCCATTAACCTCTTTTAGAAGGATAAATAACACTCTTAATGTGAAAGGAGTAAGAATAAGCAGCTAATTTGAACACCCTTGGGTGTGAACAGAGATGGGATCATGTTGATTCAGTCAACTTTGACCAAGTCAACAAATATGTCTAGATACATTGAACTTCCTTGATGGACAGTGAAGTTTTGGTGGAGGACAACTTGCATGAGCTTGATGGCACATGTGGATGGGAACCAATGTGGAGAGGTTCACTTGCTATATATGGAGAGGATGGGAGCATTTTTTATTCATCCTTTTGATTTGATCATTTGATCTTGTCTGTTTAGACTTGGCTTCCCCTTGCTTTTTAGCAGGGTTATGGTGCTGTTGAGCGCAGGGTGTTCTCGAGCAGGAATCCCACCTCTTCCATTGAGAGGCCTCTTGGGAGAGCTTGTCCTATATTTATCCACATCTAGGCTTGAGGCCAAGAACCATTCTTCAGTCCCAGCGTTATTTCTGTAGCAGAATATTGCTGAGTTGTAGGTTGTTGCCTCCCTATCTAGGATTCCCTTTTGGCTTGTTTTTTTCTTTTCTCTTCACCATGTTAGGAGGGTATTTCTCCTGGTTATATTGGTGAGGTTGGTTTTGGCAAGGTTTCACAAACATAGTCGGGTCTTTTGCTACGGACTGAGCATAACACAGTCCCTAGTTTGCACTTGGCTGTTGGAGAGGAGCTCTTCCGTTGGGATTTCTCTCTACGTACTAGGTTTCCTAAGCCAGAGGATAGGGTCCTCCCTGTTGATACGCTAGCGCCCTATTGGTCAAATTTTCCTGACGCATATGATGACTTTGAAAACCGAGTTGAGGTATGTTCTGGGTAGAATTGTACATGTAATTGGGGTTTTGACTGCTGCTGCCTAGGTAACTTTGGGTCAATGACACAGAGTTCAATGCACCTAGAAATTCTTGATAAGTTTGCAGGCACAGGGCATTTTGTAGGATATTGTAAGTGTATCTTGACTACATATAATTCAGCTCAAGCTGCTAGGCTTTGTTGATGGTGTCCTCTTCAGATGTGGGCCCTTTTTGCGCCACATCCTTTGAAATATTTGGCGTGAGAGTTTTCAGGAACAAATCTAAAAGAACTCGGTCATCATGTTTTTCTTTACATAAACTGCGACACCACCTCCATTCGTGGATATGGTCCGAGATATGGACGGCGAGGGTTTTTCTAAAATGTGTCAATAATTCCATTCCAAAATAATGGTGAATGGGTAGTTAAAAATATGTTAGGAACGTGGTGCCGAGGGTGTTAAAGGTTCCATGTGCAGCAAAGGGTTTCTCCATGTACCATTTCATAGCTACTCCTATTAGAGTGTGTTGAAATAGCCTCAATTGAATAGTGTTTTCAATGATATTGTTCAATGAGCACCACAGTTGGGGAAGATCATGACATGATTACCTAGGTCTTCCACTTACTTTCCTTTGAACTTTGGAATCTATGAAGGGAGCTTCATGGGCATGGGAGGCCATGTAGGGTTGTGTGTGATGGGGTCATTCGTCAGCTTGGATAAATCAGGTAGATTCAACAAAGCTAAGAAAGGTGACTGGGATGTTGATGCCATTGAAATGTGTGAAAACATAAAGTTCTGGTTAGGAAGAGGGTTAGTCTGTGACGTACCCTGATGTGTATTCAGCTGACTTCCCAAATGGGTCGCACTCCTTTGCCCCCTAGGGGTCATGGGAGGAGTGGCGTGTGGTGTGGTGTTGGGAGACCAACCAGGGTTCCCAACTAAGGATGCCCTAATAAAGGACGAACCAATAATGGTGGTAGAGTTTTGTCTTTGACGCCTAAATATCGAAAGACCTGGAACCCCTCCCGATAATGGGGGGATGTCCAAAATATGATCGACGAGGTCCCTTTGGGTCCATTCTGGTGTCGACTAGGTTTGGTTTTGGAAAAAATTGAGAGGATAGAGTCTATGATCAAAGAAAAATTCTGGTCACATACATAAAACAAAGCGAAAATAAAATAAATTTTCCATTTAAATTAATTTTATTTGATCAAGCAATCAAAAAAGTGGTTTCTGGTGCTAAGAGGGCGAACAAGATATTAGAACTTGTGCACAGTGATGTGTTTGGACCTGTATCAGTTCCATCACTGGGAAATTCTGTTTACTATGTTTCATTCATAGATGACTTCTCAAGGAATACATGGATATATTTCTTGAGGAAGAAATCTGAAGTCTTTAACAAATTTAAAGAATTTAAGGCTCTGGTGGAAAACCAGACAGAGAAGAAGATAAAGGCGCTGAGGACAGATAATGGTGGGGAGTTCTGCAAGAAGGAATTTGAAGAGTTCTGTAAGAAGTGTGGTATAGCACGTGTTAGGGTCCCGTGATTTGGCCGATTGGCTAGCCAAATGACGATGTAACATCAAACCAAGATTTGGAGCCCAAGGACCTAGCCTTCCTGGACTCAGAGAGGGCTCTCTCTATAAGTGCAAAAGATGTCGGTGTGTTTACTTGCGATGTTCTGATATTAGGCTAGTTATGAAGTGTGTTTTTGGTTTTTTTAGTTTTTAAGTTTGTGAGGGATGAAACTGATCAAATACATAAACTGGATGACAAGATGTAGATAAATTGGGCTATGGGGTCAAAACAGGTCAAGGAAGCTATGAAGTGATGATGTAAAGCTGCTGTAGGGCCGATTTGATTCACAGTAGAAGGGATATCTGGGCAAAATGGATTAAATGAACAATAAGTTGGTGAAAGACAAGGGATTTCAAGTGCAAACTAGTTAATAGCAGACATAAACATGTAATAGCGAGCCATTAATCATGCTAGGAATAACTATAAGCTAATCAATACATAGAAATCAAACATTCAAGCCATACATAGAGGTATATGACCCTCTAACTTCGGGAAAAGGCTATCAGACTTTGGGGAAAACACATAGGACAAACTAACAACTCATAAACTATTCCGGAACGCCTAAACATAGTCTCTAAGTCATTGGGTACTTGGAAAAATAAGTTTTCATAGTTTTAGGCAAAGGGCTAGATCGGGACTAGGCCTCCTTGGTTCAACAAGATGATCAACAAATCAGTCAAAGAGAAAGTTTTATGGACAGAACTATGGGCAGCTTGTAGGTAGGTAGGGCAAACCATACATCCTACTTAACATACATAGAACCGATGAATAAAACTTAGCAACAATACCTTAGGTTACTAAAGAGCAGCTAAGAATTCTTTAGCATAACTAAGGGAGAAGAAAACATCAAGCTATGAAGATTCAGGGATTTTGAGGTGCCTCCATGGGCATGTCTCAAAATCAATCTTTACCGATCTATAGCAGCAAGAAAAATGAAATATGAGTGAAAACTAGAAGACAAAACAACATTAAGAAGCACTATACCATTCTACCATGTCAAGGAATCCATCAGCAAGCCTTCAACATTCCTCAAAAGCATCCAAGAGGCAATCCAAACATCATAACTCAAGTGTATTATTCAAAGCTCATATGACCAATGCATTAATTCTTCTCTCAAGTTCAGCCTCTGATTTACAATGAGAACCATGGGATAAATAGGCTAGAAGGAGGAAAACCTCATGGAGCAACTAGCTATCTCATTGGCCAAGTCAAAATATCTAAACTTGTCCTTGAGGCTTTGCAAAGCCCAAGGCACAAAATATCCCATAAAATATCTAAAAAACTGCTAAAAACGGAAATTATATTGACTTTACATGATTTTCCAATGATAAAAATAGCCTAACGCACATTTGGGAAAAGCAGATTTTTGGAGTTCAAAAATTGCAAAAATACTTCATATTTATGCCTGAAAAAGGTCCCCTGACTTGCTGGATGCAAATGGAAGCCTTCCCGATGTCCAAATGAGGCTCATGATGGCTCGTTGGAAAGCTCTCTGTGTCTGCTTTCCAATGCAAGTGGAATCACCTCAATCTGATCTCTGAAAGTCCCTCAAAACTGTACCTATGTGCAAAAACCCAGAAAATAGCAGGCTGCTGATAGGGCGGGCAGAATGTGCAAAATGAGGCTGTTTTTCGCCAATTTGGAGGGGCGAATGATCTTCAAATGCCTTGAAAATCGCTGGAGAGCTGCTCATGAAATTATGGAATCCATTGGTATCACCCTCCTCCCTTGACGACTCATCAAACTGAAATGGCGCATTTATGAGTTTTTGGCGAAAACCCCAAAAAATGCCAAAAAACAAAAAGTTTTCGAAACAGGCCCAAAATTGGCATGCATGACCCTCAAGGGTCCATAGAAACATGCTTCGAAGCTGAAGCCAAAATATATCTATAGCAGCAAGAAAAGTGAAATATGAGTGAAAACTAGAAGACAAAACAACATTAAGAAGCACTATACCATTCTACCATGTCAAGGAATCCATCAACAAGCCTTCAACATTCCTCAAAAGCATCCAAGAGGCAATCCAAACATCATAACTCAAGTGTATTCTTCAAAGCTCATATGACCAATGCATTAATTCTTCTCTCAAGTTCAGCCTCCGATTTACAATGAGAACCATGGAATAAATAGGCTTGAGGGAGGAAAACCTCATGGAGCAACTAGCTATCCCATTGGCCAAGTCAAAATATCTAAACTTGTCCTTGAGACTTTGCAAAGCCCAAGGCACAAAATATCCCATAAAATATCTAAAAAACTGCTAAAAACGGAAATTATATTGACTTTACATGATTTTCCCATGATAAAAATAGCCTAACGCACATTTGGGAAAAACAGATTTTTGGAGTTCAAAAATTGCAAAAATACTTCATATTTATGCCTGAAAAAGGTCCCCTGACTTGCTGGATGCAAATGGGAGCCTTCCCGATGTCAAAATGAGGCTCATGATGGCTCGTTGGAAAGCTCTCTGTGTCTTCTTTCCAATGCAAGTGGAATCATCTCAATCTGATCTCTGAAAATCCCTCAAAACTGTACCTGTGTGCAAAAACCCAGAAAATAGCAGGCTGCTGATAGGGCGGGCAGAATGTGCAAAATGAGGCTGTTTTTCGCCAATTTGGAGGGGCGAATGATCTTCAAATGCCCTGAAAATCGCTGGAGAGCTGCTCATGAAATTATGGAATCCATTGGTATCACCCTCCTCCCTTGACGACTCTTCAAACTGAAATGGCACATTTATGAGTTTTTGGCGAAAACCCCAAAAATGCCAAAAAACAAAAAGTTTTCGAAACAGGCCCAAAATTGGCATGGATGACCCTCAAGGGTCCATAGAGACATGTTCCAAAGCTGAAGCTAGAATATCGAGGGCTGATATGCTTTTTGCCTCTTTCCGTGCTAGGCGCCTCTCCTTCAATTTCTTCAATTTTTCTTGTGCCACCTTCAATTTGCGCCTGGCGAATTGGTTTAGCTTTTGAAAGTGAAGAGTTCTCTTTCTCTGTAGCTCAAGATCCCTGTTTTCCTTCTCAAGCTTGGTCTCCAAATGCTGTTTAGCCCTCTCAAGCCAAGCTTCCTTGTTTTCCTCAATTTCCCGCTCAAAGAGGGTAGTGATAGGAAAAGCTTCGAATTGAGCTTGTTCTTCAGCCTTCTGTTTCTCCAAGGCTCTCCTAAGCCCGATGGTTCTAGGCCTCTTTCGCCTAGGCTGGTCCTCCTCTTCTTCATCATCAAATTCGCCAATAAACTCTTCAATTCTTACTTGCGCCTTTTCTGCCTCCTTTTTGTACTTGATGGCCCTTGCCTCATGAATGGCTGCATGAAATTTCATTTGTTTGTTCTCAACCTCCAAGAAACGATTGAAGTTCCTTGCCCTTTGGAGATCTTCTTGTAACACCTCAATTTTCCCTTCTTTGTGAATGAGGAGATTTTCAAGGATGCGTGCCTCATTGTCGTTGTCATCGCTTGGGATAGGGATGACAGCTGATTTACCTCCATGCTTGGCGCTTTCTCCAATTGTACTTTTTCCTTTGAAGGCCAATCTAGCGCTCTTTCTCCTTGGCAAGCTAGGAGTTGTCCTTTTGGGCAATTTCCCCTTCTTAAGGACATTTTTGGTCACCATTAAGGAGGCAGCTTCAGCTTGCTGTCCTTCCTCAATATCATGCCCAGCTTGTGGCTCGAAAGGTGTTTCAATTGCTTGCTCAACCTGCTGCTCTTCAACCTCTGTCTGCTGCTGTTCCTCTTCCTGAAATTGATGCTGTTCATCAACCTCTAGCTGCTGTCCAATGATATCCAACTGATGCTGTCCCTCTAAATCTGGCTGCTGCTGCTCATCATCTTCCTTTTCTCCCTGTGTCTCACTGCCCTCTCCTTCTCCTTGTGTACTTGGCTGCCCAGTGGTCATCTTGAGTTTTTTAGGGGTAGGCCTACTAGATAGAGGCACTGGGCGATGGACAGGCTGAGTAGGAGACACATGAACAGGAGGGACAGTGGCGAAATCGGCATGGCTAATGAGTGACTCCCATGAAACTCCTTTCTTCTCCAGCCGGTGCAAGAAAATGATTTTGATCAAGGAATGGTGAAAGAGAGAAGGGATTTGCTGAGGTGGAGCTTTCTTTTGGACAGTAGCTGCCATTTTCTCTATGCTCTTGGACAAAAAGTATGGGAGGTTTAATTGCCTGCTCCTGGTAAAATGCATCAACAAGCGAACATGATAGGCAAATATTTGGCTAAACCTCCCTTCACAAGTGAAATATCTCATTATGGCCTTCATCAGTGGAGCATAACTGTCAAGAAGATAGGAGAAAGGAAAAATAACAGTGATGGTCTCCCTATGTTCCGGCTTGATGAAAGGTTTATAATCCTCCAGATCAAGATGCGCTTGTTTAAACCACTTTTCACCATGATATGGGATCTTGGTTGCTTTGGATACATACCTTGGAGAGATTTTGAAGTCAAGACCTGCTAACTGGAAGTGTTTGTCCTTGAATCTCAAAGCGCACAAATGTGTAAGTGGTGAGAAACTCTTGACTTCCTCTATCCTTTGACAGAAATCAAGACAGCCTACCTCATGGAAATTGAAAAGTACTGAGGGATGAGCATTGATGTCTTCTATGGAGATAGGCTCATATCTCTTATGTTGTCCGCCTTTGTGATCTCGTTTTGGAGGCATTATGACTTAAAACAGGCTTGGAAGAGGCACACTGCCTTCAATGTATGAAGAATGCTCTCCTGGATTGAGACAAGCCACCAAACTGCTTGGACAGTTATGGACCCTGTGATTTTGAATAGAATGCAACAAGGCTTCCTTGAATAAACTCTTCTGCACTTATTAACCACAATCTTTCAAATTTGGTTGCACTTCAGCTATGTAACCTTCTTAACAATGGTACTATGTGTGAGGAACTGCTTTGTAGATTTTCTGTGCACAGTCTTGAAACAATCACCCCTCTGGTGACTTTGCTAGAGGCCTGCTTGCACTTGTATTTTTGTCTTTGAAACCAAACTTCAAAATTATAACCCTGCTCTTTTAGGTCATTTACCTTGAAACATGCCCCTGTTAGCAGACTTCTGTGGAGACCACACAGTTGGAAAAGAAAAAAGACCCTGTGGTTATGTGAAAAATTAGCCCACAGTGTTAAGGAAAACACCTTCTACTCATGAAATTTGAGAAGTCAATCATCATCTTTGTACATCTGGCCTCAATGTAAACTTGATTATAAACAAATTCCCCATCAGCAATAACCCTGCCTTCTAGAAAATGAACCTGTTTCACCTTCAGAAAACTCTGTTCAACAAACTTCGGAATGATATAGTGTAGTGCAGAAAAACAGGCTTGGTTTAGGTGTAAAGTCAGCGCAACAGTGGTTTAGGAAACAAATCCCCTGCTTTGTGAGTTTAAAAGTCCACCAACACATCTATATTCCTGGCTTTGATGTTAAAAAACCACCATCAACCACCTCTGTCTTTTACTATGCTGTCATCTTTGGAAGCTCTCTGTTGATAAGTTTTTAAATAGTGAAAAACAGTGAAAAAGGGGCAGATTTCAAGAAAAGGCTTGCTGTGATAGGTGTTTTGGTGCCTTGTTCTTTAGAAATGGCCTTCCCTCTAAACATATCACAACCACAGTTTTTCAAAATGACACCATTCAGTGGAAGAAAAACAGAACTGTGCTAGGTGATATATCAATGCACTATGGTTTTTAGAAAACACCTTCTTTTGCTTGTGAGTTTAAGAGAGCCACCCAAATACCTGTACCCTTGCCTTAATATCAACCGCAATTACTAAGCACTCTGCACTTTAGACAGTGGCCATTTTTATTTGTGAAGTTTTGAAAAACCAACACCACTTTGGTACCTCTGCCTTTAATGTCAAAATCTAACCATCAATAATCTTTGCTCCTCAGTGTACTGTGTATTTCTGGCTTCAAATGTTAAACTTGATCATCAACAACTGTGCCTAATCACCAACAACCCTGCCTCCAGCTTCTCATCAACAAACTTTTCCCTTTTAACTATGTACAGCTTCAAACCGAGGTCTACAGGCTTTAAACTTGATTTTTCGAGTTTTTCAAGGTAGGAGATAGAGTACCTTGTGAGTTTTTGAGAAGAAATCTCTTGGAGGGAGCTAAAAATGCAACGGAACTCTTCAAAACTGGCGCGGCAACCTTTGGAGCAAAACCCGTCGCGCCGGAGAAAAGTGTCGGGTGGAGTTGTCGTGCGGTCGGGCGGCCACCTACAGGCACGTCGCGCCGACGTTGAAGGCCTTTGCAAAACGACGCCCAGGCACGTCGCGCCACTTTCCGGCCCGTCGCGCCGACTGTTGAATGCAAATTTCGGAAATTCCGCCCAATTTTCTCGCTTGTTTGATGCTGGATGCGAATGGACTCCCCTTCAGATTTTTGAAAATGAAAATTTACACCATAATTACCTTCGCTACTATATCACCACAACTCTCCAACGGTTACTTACCCATTCGGATTTGACATTACCTTTAAACTCTGTTTGTTTTTTAAACAGTGGGTTTTCAAATCTCTGTTTGCAGGAGTAGTATACAGTGCTCTTTTCCCTCAAAATAAAGGTGGTGCTTTCTTCATTTTAAACGATCCAACAAAGATCACGGGCTAAAAAACTTTGGAACACAGTGAAAAATGACTTTTAAAGGGGGAATCTTCTTGGTGACAAAGTTTTTAGAAGGTCTTGTCTGCAGGTCCCTTTTCCACACAGTCCTGTGCTACACCGGCTCTTTGGAATGGTAACAAGTGGTTTGTCATAAGACATATAAACAGTGATAATTCATCACAACCAACTTCCTCTGCCTGTTTATTAGATTAAATACCACTCGCCTCCTCCATCTGAAAAGACAAGCTTGGGCAATATGAAAACAGGACTTTTGATATATAGTCATTATTCTGCTCTGAACATTGTGTTACCTCTTTTTTCCCACAGAACCATTTCATAACTGAAATATGTTCACTTTATGCACCAAAACATTTGAAAGCTGTGATCTGGTATTTGACATTGTCTTGTTGCTTGATCTTTCCTTCAAGGAGACAGTTTTCTTTTTTGGTATCAGTGGTACACACAAGTTCAAAATTGTCTCTTTGTCTATTCATAGCATTGCATACCTGTCATCCTGCATTTTATGACTCAACCTTGGTCACTGTTTCACTTTCCTAGTGATAAATTTCTACTTCTGAGTGTTTCACAAGTTTTTCTCTGGACTGTAAATACACTTTTTAGGTTGCATCCTTTCACCCTAGACTTCTTTGTTTGCTCAGAAGGATTTCCTTTGATTTCTGTATAGGTGATCATGAAAGGTCTTTAACCCCTTTTAATGTCAACTGCTCCTTTGGCATTAATAGCATACAATATGTTCAATATTTTCTCCTCTCTACTGGATGGACTGTTGAGAGATAGCTTTTTTGAAGAGGGAGATCAATACATTTATATCATAGACAGTAACACTTTCCTTCATTCAATTTCTTTGTGTCTTTTCCCTGCACTTTTGGACTTACCAGTTTTCAACAGCCTGCAATGATTTTGGCTCTCTGCTCATATATGGAGGAGGCTCTTAATCAGGTAAAGTATCAGAAGCCCCCTTTTACCACTATGTCAAACACAGCCTTTCTCTGAATGTGATGGTAAGTAAATCATTTGAACAACATCAATCCAGTCATCACTATTTGCAAGCATCACTGTGCTTTTTGAAGGAAACCTAGCCACAGTGACACTGTTCTAAGGTTGCTGAGATATTTTTCACTTGGCTTGTTCATCTCATGACCTGTTATATTGACAAAGCTCTTTGTGACTATGAAGGTCATTGCTTTCTTGAAAAACCAAGAACTTTCTCCTGCCTGTGTAATGGCATTGTTTATCATCTGTTCTGTTTGATCTTGTGGATAGACGGGGTCCTTATGCTTTGGAAAGTTCACTGATGACAGGCCTTCTAGAGTTTCAACCATTCACCTGACTTGAAAGTTTCAGATGATCTCTTTTATCAGGCCAAACTCCCCTTTCCTTTGAGCTTATCATATTTCCACTATAATCCTGTTATGGTCAGCAATTACATTCATGAAACCTGAAGATATTGTTTCATTGTTTCAGTAAGGGCAAACCTGGACTTTTGCAGCCTTCTGAATCAACTCTGGCCTGCGCCCTCTGCTTATGTATGAAGGAGGCGCCCTAACCCTCTGCTTGTAAATGAAGGAGGTCCTGGGCCTTGACAATTTACCATTTTGCTGAGACAGTGGCGACCCTTTCTTACTGTGATTTTCATGCTGGAAAGAGCTGTAAGGTCCTGACGAGTGACTTTTGTTTTGCAGCTTCATCTCAGGCTCATAGTACACTTAGAAGCAACTGTTCCTCTAACTGTAACTCAAACATTTACTCCATGAGATGAAATATATTTCCTGTCTTTGTAGAACCATAGAACACAGTGAAAAACCTACTAGTCAGCTTGAGATTGGGCTTTATGCAGTGCTGAGACCTAGAGAATATGAGTGGCGCGACTTAAGGTTGTTTGTCAATTTCATTTGCAAAGTAAAGGATCAGTCATGGTGGACCTGTAGCAGATGGAGGCTTTTTGGCTTTTTGATGATTGCCAAAGGTGAAATGTCCTAAAACGCCACTTCCTAACATAGGGGAGACTATTGAAACATATGTGGATTTGCTTTTTAAAGCTGATGGGCAGACCAATAAGGCTGAGGTTAGCTAAGATTGTGACAAGGAGGCTTTTGATGCTGTCAGGGGTGGACTGAATAGGTAGAAAGGCGAAAAAATCTTTGGGAGGGTTTTCTGGATGACATATTGACATAAGGAAATCAGTTTCTAGAAAACTCAGCTGAAGATATAGTCATCACTAACATGTAAAAAATACTGATGGCTAACACTACCGACTCTAGGGATTTCCCCATTAGAAATATCTATAACTATCGCCAAGCTGCTTTTTATACTCTGACCTTGGACCATTGAATCCCAATCATCAATTTTCAGTCATCTCTTGCCATCATGCCTGTGTTAAACCCATCACATCCAAGATCTTGATCCCCTGAATCAGTGACCCTCTTGTTCGGTTGAGGCTTCCTTTTTGTCGACTTCAACACCTATTTTCCAAAAAGGAAGCGGTACCTTGGATCACCCCTCTCCATAAAAGGGGCATCCTTGGGTAGCACTGTGGGAGACATCACTACCCACAGATTTCATCGATCGTCTTGACATTCGACTACAACACAAGCTTTCATGTCATGATGGTATCATACCTTAAAACCATTGCACTTTGATCAAATTCTTCGAAGACCCGTACCTTCATAAGCGTCTCTTTTAGCAATTCTTACATGGGAAGGTCCCAGCCAACACCTATGCATACAATGCAATATTATATGCCATACCAATTTTATGCATATGGGTACCACATTCCACCTATTTTCAAAGAAAAAAATCCCCGGAGGGCATCAACAGTCATCATCATCAACCAACAGATCACTACCATATTAGTGACATAGACATAACATGTACCTTTCAAATAGATTTTTTTAACTAGCCACAACATTACGAGCATGGGACATGCTTGCCTCATAGAAAATTTGTATATATTGTATTATATTTGCCTACAGGGGTCCCACAAGACCTGGTCATTCTTCGAACTGGTGCAAGTTGTCTCCAATTCCAAGCTACACGCAGGTCTCTCTCTCTCTCTCTCTCTCTCTCTCTCTCTCTCTCTCTCTCTCTCTCTCTATGCACATTATACAGAAAATAAGCTATAATGTATTTAGACTATATAGTTCTTCCTAGACCTCACACATTAGGGGGAAACTGTTATCACTAGAAAATCGTACAAGCAAAGGCGACATTATTTAATGTCAGACAGAAGTATTTACAGGGCTGAAAGACATTAGAGAATCTCGAAGTATTTAAAATATCTAAGGTCTGAGGAAAAATTTTAATTTGAACTAGTCATAAATGCTTTTGCACACAAAATCCTTCGATAAGCACGCCTTTTGACCCAAAAAGCACACAATCCTGGGAGTGGCGGAAGTCACTTTCTAGGACCACAAAAAGCACACTCTAGGACATTGATTCCACACTTGAGGCTGCCTAAGGATAGCCACCCAAGCCTCCTTAGGACATCAAGGGAGCACACAATGGAATAAATGTGGCACACAATGGAATCATCCCCCTCTCTTGGGTCACCATCCACAATGTACCAAGAGAGGGAAGGAGGATTTTAATTATCCTATAAAAGGCCACCAAGAGATGAGTAACTTGAGAGCACATTGTTATGCTGGCTATAATTTCCTCAAGCAATACTACCAATGTGTGATCCAGAGCAGAGATAGAGGGGACTCATTTGTTGGCCATCCAACAACTTCAATCCACCATAGTAGAGAGAGGGATACTTTGCGCCAAGGCAGCTCGAAAGTAAATACATCCTTGCCTCAGGACTTAGCATCCCAAGTTCTAAGGGCCCCTTGGCAAGTGGGTTAAAGTTTCATCCTCATTTCCTACCAGCACTCAATAATAGGGGACATAAGCGTTGTCGTTTGGATTATTGAAGTTGTTTGACTCTATTTAGAACTTTTGTGTTATTTGTTTTAGTTTTAGTTTAATTTGTATGTTTGAATATGCATGCTATTTCTCTATCTAGTATGTTTATGTTCTAGCATGTTCCACTAACTTGTTTGACTCCATATATTTGTTGCATGTTCCACTAACTTGTTTGACTCCATACAGGTCTTCGTATTCCCTTAGGAGATCAAATAATTCCTTCGTGGTTTGAGCATCCCAATAATGCCCGATCAAAGCTAATTTTGGTTTCTCCTTAATATCGATATTGTGTTTCCGCAACTTCAGAGGTAGTAGCTGCAGACCAACGGTTACAATCCCATCATCAATGCTATTCTCCCCTTCATATTCCTTAAATGGAAAGTGCCTTAAATATTCCTCTAAATCATCCCCATTCAGTTCCAGGTTTATCCTTTCACAAGCCATAGCTTCATGGAATCTTAATTCATATATGTGATCCAAGGAATTATAGTCCAAGTAAACCTCAATAAGTTGACCTACTGAGAGCAGAGCAATTTTTATCCTCTTGTCATCATCGTTGAAGGAAAATTCACTGGTAAATTGAGCACACATATGGTCCCATTCATAGGTCTATCTCCTTATTTCCTCCTTCATGTATCATGCTTGTGGAAATTTCCCTAGAGTATGGACAAAGCTATGCACCCACAAATTTTCTAAAATTACTTCTTTGATCCATCTGGAATTTTTGTCTTGTAGGTGTTTCTGAGGGTCATTACTCCCTTGATACTTGGTGAAATTGGGTGGGCACTCCTCTTAATACACGAATCTGACCACCAATATTGGCTTAAATTCCTTCCACTCTATGAGATTATTGCGGTGAGAGCCCCACCATCTTCTCAGTGTCAATTGGAGGGTGATGTCCAATAAGGGAACTTTGTTTATTTCCAAGATGGATGAATCAACTTCATTAATAAAATAAATAAATAAATCGATACTATTAAAAATAGGAAATTCTCATGCCTCGGTACCAACTCAGTGGTTATGGTGGATCCTGGCGCAGTGCCTAGTGTTGATCTCATTTCTGTCATGTTTCCACTCATTCCATGCAGCCTCGGATCCAACTTTAGAGCTATAAATACATCTCCAACTGATCAACCCTCCTTCCAGATGATTAATGTATTCTTCCCTTTTTCTCGCCATCAACTGCTATAACTGGTCCAACAACTTAGTTTATTCTCTATCATATGCTAGCTCGGTGAACTTCAACCCTTGATAGGGGTCCAGGGGTTGGATCACCCTAGCTCCCTCCACTTCAAAGGTCATTGTCTCTCCCTTCAAGTCAATTACTGTATAGATTTAAAAAGCCCAGTCTATTCTTAGCAATGTTGGATAGGGGTATTTGTCTCCCATAATATCTATTACCTCGAACTTAGCATAAGTATTTACCCTTGTTATGTTGAATTCTACATCCTCCATACGCCTAATTGGGAGAATACAATATGTATTCACCATGTGTAACTAAATCAGAGAGAACACCAACTTAGGATTTCCCAAGGCTTCCCAGGTTTTCCTCGAAAGGATATTCACATCTGAACCCAAATATAGCATTATAACCTTGATCTGGAACCCTACAATATGGGCATCAATCTAAAATTCATTTCTTGTCCTTTTCTTGTTCCTACGCACCCGTCTAGAGTTTCTTTCGAGTAAATTGGCAGAAATGAGTCCTTCACCATCCATCCCATCTTTGACAATAACCTTAATATTTCCCCACAAATATTCGAGCATTTTCTCATCATTCACAATTTTCATAAACAACCTAGACCATTCTGTTATAGGTTGGGAATTGAGTTGTGATAAGTTCGGGCTTTCGGCCTTTGAAGGCTCTAGCTGTTCTCCTTAGGGATCAATAGTTGGATTCAATTTGTTAAAAATATCTATAGTCTATTTGTAGTACTACATTTGTTGGTTGCAATCATATGATTTTTTTAGTGAGCCCGACTTTATGATTCTTTCTTTTTCAGTGGCTCCAAAGTCAGCTCTGGTATTCTTCCCTCCCTGGGTGACTATATTAATGTTTGAAAGGAAAGTTGTTTTTGGTTCCCTTGGTTCAACATTAATCAAATTTACTCCCTGTTGGTGGTTTTGGTTTTCCCATATGGAAATTAGCTCTGTAAAATCTTATGTTGCATGTGGGTTGACTTTGCACTGAGGGCACCAAGGTCTTTTGGGCATCGGAAAATTTTGCAACATGCCCCTCTTGATCACAATTGTAACAATGGATCAGACCTTTGCCTCCTATTATCCCCCCCCCCCACCTTTTTCCTCCACCTCCTCGTCCATGAGGAGCTTCATTGATCTTGTAAGAAAAATTATCTAACCGATCAGCTAGGGCATCTAATGCTCTACATTGATCTGTGTGGTGAGTAGGTGAACCACATAATTCACAGGAGACATTGTTTGGGAGATTTTAATACTTATGTAAAATTGGACAGAGGCGAGGGAGATGCCCATAGGTCCTGCATATTTCACAATATTCATTTTGATTTTCACCCTATTAATTAGGAAAGGCATGGAAATACCTATGTCTTGTATATAACCCTTGCATACCAACATACACAACTCTGATGACGGGTAAAGATGTGGAGGGCCCCATCGATATGGAGGGAGTGCTTGGGCCTCTTAGTCTTGGGCAATCCATGGTGCGATGCCCCTTAATATGGAATTTGGTACACCATATTTGCAGTCATGAATATCGCACCTACTGCATTTCCCTTAGCTTCTCTTTTAGATCCATGGTTTGATGTTGTATCCCTATGAGAGTGGGGTCATGAGAGACCGTTCCTCCTCAATGGTCATATGGGTATCTTGCCATGGCCTCAATTTTGGTTTCCTATTCTAGGGCATCTTGCAAAGTATAAATATTATTTTGAGTCAGCAGTGTGCAGGTAAGTGGCAATAGCGCTTTGATGAACCTATCCCGCTGATGATTGGGATCAATATGGTAGCTTAGCTTGCCAATGAAACCCTTAAATATTTGCATCCTCTCCTAGGAAATTATTCCTTTCGTATGCTTAATTTCCCATAGTTCTGATAACCCCTATTGGTTAGTCTAAGGGATTTTAAACTCTTAAACGAACTCCCACCGTACTTCATCGATCGTTAGATTCTTTTACAATGCAGACCGCTTAATGAACCATCTCAGTGCTCTATCTTGAAGAGTAGTCTGAAATTAAATAATTTTTGTGGCATATGGAGTTTAGAGAGCTCTCCAGATGGCCTCGTACAGGTACCAATGTTGTTTGACATCTTCATTCCCTTTCCTATAGAATTCAAGATATCAAGTAAAGATTGATCCCGCCACGTTACCAACCATACACTGTTGAACTAGCAGAACGAGTATGAATCCTTGGGAACCCAGTTGTGACAATCCTTGGGGACCCAAGTGTTATAGATTTAGGTAGGAACACAATGAAATACAGAAATACACATAAAAGCAAAGATGCAGCAGAAATAAAACTCCATTTCATTAATAACAAATAACTGAAATATGCTTGCACACAAAATGGAAATAAACTAGCTAGGGCATTGGTAGCTTATCTTTGAGAAGAAGTGTGGCAGCTATAGGCCTCTAAACTGTGTTACAATGAGGCTTGAGGGCATATTTATTATTGAGAAACAATGGATAACCCTAAACATCCAAAAACATAACCCTAGGAGATGAAACGCCAAAACTATGGGCCCCGTTTGGGCAAATTGGTACATCAATCTTCCCAAGGATGTAACTTTGGCATATAATCTTCATTTGACATGCACCATACCCTGTTAGAAATATCTATCCAAGGAATACAAATTTTTGTGTGAGAAACATTGAAGAAACTTCCATATTGCTCCCGGTTTTGCCAAAAAACATCGTTTAGGGCCTTAAAATGGCTCCGGAAGTTCAGGACACAAAAAACTGCTAAAAATAGAAAAATGTGCTACAATTAAGGAAATAAAAAAATTGAAAGAAGAAATGGTGGGGACCCAAGTGGAATAGGCGGGTGGCCACCAATATCCACTTGGATCATTCCTCCCCCCTTAGGAAGCAATGGTCCCCATTGTGTTGAGTTCCTCCATGAGATGAGGAAACTTCTACTGAACTTGGTCCCTGGTGAACCATTTGCCTTGGTGTAGGATTTGGCCAGCTTTGCCACCCGATACAGTTGGATATTATGTTTTCGAGTGTTCTTGATTTGAATTTCCATCATATTATCTGTGGTGGCCTGTTCCATACAGTCTAGGTTTAAATCTGTTGATGTGAGTTGTTCTGCAATGTCGGAGGTGTCCAATAGAGGTGGGAAGTAGGGTCGAAGGCGGTCCACATTGAACACTGGGTGCAGACCAAGGAATGGTGGAATACTGAGCTCGAATTCATTGAACCCTACAACCTTAGTGATGGTTTACAACCCATATCGTAGTGGACGAAGCTTGCGGTGGGGTCCAGTGAGGTGCTCCTTCTACAGATTTAGCCACACTTTTTCACTCACCTAGAAGTTGTGTGGCACCTGATGTTGATCATATCATTGCTTGTAATTAGCATTGGCTTTGTCCAATATTTCATGAACTTGTTCGTGGATGTGCTAAAAGTGCTCCATGATTTTTTTCATCTTGTCAGCTTCAGACTAGACATGAGTTGAATTAGCCTGAGTAGCCGCAAATGGCATGGCTATGTCAATGGGACATAATGGCTGGAATCCCAAGCCCACCTGAAAGGGGATGTGGCTGGTTGAGCTATGGAGAGCCCAATTATAACTGTGTTGTACATATGTAAGGCTCTCATCCCATGTGTGTGGATGCTTTGAATTGTACATGCACAAAATGTGTACGATCGTCCTGTTGACGACCTCTGTCTCACCATCAGTTTGGGGATGGAAAGTTGTGGACTTGGTGAGCCCGATGTCCAGTATTGACCAGAGGCTGGACCAAAATGTGATGAGGAACCTGTTGTCCTGATCTAAGATGATAGACTGTGGGATCCCAAAGTGAACCATACTCGTTCAAATAAGAGTTTAGCAGTGGCTTCTGCTGTGATATTCTTCTTGCAAGACGCCATAATGGCCATCTTTGAGAATATGTTGATGACCAAGAAAACGAAATCATTTCCATGCTTAATAGAAGGAAGGCCTGACATGTAATCCATGGATATGGATTCCCAATATTGACTAGGGGTAGGTAGCGCAATATAGAGGCCTTACTTCTTGATGGTTGATTTGGCAATAGCGAATGCAGTGCAGGATCATATGTACTTCCCGACATCCTGTCGAAGGTTTGGAAAATAGAAATAATTCTGCATTACTGCCACTGTTTTCTCAACCCCGAAATGCCCAATGACCTGACTATAGTGTGCTTCCCAAATCATCTTGGCACGCTCTCTTGAAGGAACACAAAGGTGTCCCAGGCGACATAGCAGTTCATCATGTAGGTGAAAATTTGAAACTTGTGTACCCTCCAAGAGTGTCTTGTATGTGTGGTCGAATTATGGATCACTCTTGTAGAAAAGCGGCCAATCATAAGTCTCATGCCCAAAAGAGTTTAGAACGGTGGTTAGCGCCACGATTGGTGGTCGGTTGAGGCAGTCTGCAACATTATTGGTACTGCCTTTCTTGTACTTGATCTTCAAATGAAGTTGTTGCATATATGTGGACCACTTCTGATGGTGATTGTTCTGCAACTTCCCTTGTGTCTGTATGAAATGCATGGGTCGGTGGTCTGTCTGGACTAACGCTTCCTTCCCCAAAATGTAATGCTTCAATTGTCGGCAAGCCTACGTAATGGAATACATTTATTTTTCATAATTAGTATACTTGTGGTTTGTGTCGAACAATGTCTCATAGTGATATGCCACTAGATGCCCCTGTTGAGTAAGAACTACCCCAATAGCATAGTCAGAGGCATCTATCTCGATCTCAAATGGTTGTTGCAGGTTTGGTAATGTGAGCACTGGGGCAGAGTAGGGGTGATGTTTCAATTCTACGAATGCCTTCCGTTGAGATTCTGACCAAAATAATTTTGCTTTCGCTCCTCCCTTGGTGACTTGTCTCAAGGGCCAAGTGATATGAGAGAGTCCCAACATGAACCTGCGGTAGAAATTAGCAAGACCTAGAAAGTTGCAAAGCTCTGTTAGAGTGATTGGAGTTGGCCAATACTGAATGACTTGGATCTTGGTTGGATCCACATGTACTCCCCGCTCATCAATAATGTATTCCAAATACTGAACCTCGATCATGCCAAAAGTGCACTTCTCCAAATTGGCACACAACTTGTGTTGCCACAGTGTTTAGAGGACCTGTCGGATGTGGTGGAGGTGCTCTTCCCAAGTCTGACTGAAGATTGGGATGTCATCCACGTACACTACCACAAATGAGTTGGTGAATGGCTGCAGGATGTCGTCCATCAGCCTCATGAAGGTTACGGGAGCATTTGTCAACCCGAAAGGCATGACCATCCATTCGAAAATTCCCTCCTTTGCTTTGAAGGAAGTCTTCCACACATCGGAGGGTTTGATTAGTACCTGGTGATACTTGGACTTCAAGTCGATCTTGCTGAAATATTTCGCCCTTTTGAGTTGGTCCAAAAGGTCATCAATCCATGGGATCGGGTATTATTCTAGACAGTGATCTTGTTCAGCACCTCATATTCAATACAGAGTCTCCAAGCCCCATCCTTCTTCTGCACCAACACGATCGGGCTCCTATAGGGCGATGAACTCGGATGGATGTGACCTTTCTATAGTAGCACCTGAATCTGCCTCTTGATTTCATCATTCTCGATAACAGAGTGCCGATATATCGGTCCAGTGGGAAGTGATGCACCCGAGGTCAGATAGATGGGGTGCTTGACCTGACAGTGCAGAAGCACCCCTGTGGGTGAGGTGAAGATGTCCCTGTACTCCTCCACGACCTTGTTCATTTGTTGTTGTCGTGCGGAGGAGCCCTGTCTGGAGGTCGTGGCCACAACCTTCTTCTTTCCCTAAGGGTGGATCATCAAGAAAACAAATTTCCCAGTTTTGGAAATGAGATTACTGCATTATTTTGTGGTAACCAAAGAGATATCGACACACTGTGGTACCTCTGGTATCCTATACAAATTATTTTCCAAAGTAGAAATAAAAGCACAAGGTTGGGACTCATACACAAAATGTTGCTTCCACAAGTATTGTTGGCCTAATAATACATCACAAACATCAAGAGGAGAAATGTCACATAATACCTCTTCCATGAAGGGCTTGATGCTATAGGGAAGGCGACATTGCTGGCTGACACGAAGATCTCGTCCTTGGTGAAGCCACTCGATGGTGTACGAATGTGGGTTTGATGTGGTCGGAAATCCCAACCGCTTCATGACCTATGTTGTTATGAGGATATTTTGGCTCCCACTGTCGACAATGAACTATAGCGGGGAACCCTTTACCCTCATCTGGGAGTGGAAGAGATGCTCCTCCTCCTTCGGATCTTCTGGTTCCTCCTTTTAGATCTTCGTGGTGGAAATGATGGCGTTGGGATATGCATCAATAATCTTCTTCCCTCTATAATTTCCCTTGTCGAGTTATGATTCAGAGTTGGAGCATGCATATGATTTAGAAGCCTTCATCTCATCCACCAATGACTACTTGGCCTGACACTCACTTGTGTTGTGAGTGGAGCTCTTATGGAACTCACACCACTTTCCCATGTCCTTCTTCAACTTCGCGGTGTTTTTCTTTGCTTGCAGCTTTGGGAGGTTGTCTTGGGCCACCATGCCTTGGCTTTGTCCTTTGTTCTATGATTTGGGGGCACCTTTCCCTTGCTTTTGATTCACAGATACAAAGTCTCGCTTCTTCTATTTGAATTTCTGCTCAATCTTGGCAGCATATGGGTATGTCGTACCAAGAGAGGAAATTTGAGCAACTCCATTTCCTCCTCAATGTATCTATGTAGACAACTGTGGTACTTCAGCACCAAATGTTTCTTTGAATCTTTGATACCTAGCTTTGTGTGCAAGATATGGAACAGATTCATCAGCTCATGCACATCTTGTTCCCTTTGTTGTCGCAGCATATTCCATTATATGTACTTGTCCTCATAGCTCCCCACGGGGTAATATTGTTCCTTGATGGGGTCTCAGAAATAATTACAAGTGGGTACGGCTGAGAACAGAGATGGATCTCGCTTGTCCTTTTTCTCATAGTAGGAATCCCACTAGTCCTTGACATGGGGGACGACTTTGAGGAGTGAAAAAATAATCCTCTCCTGGTTGGAAAAGTCATGAACCGAGAAATTTCCTTCTAATAGATTCAACCATTTATCTATGTCATATGCATGTATTTGACCCTCAAATATGTGAATGTCAAATTTTACTTGTACCTTAGAAGGAGTGGCACCTCCAGAGTCACTGTTGGATATAGATGCACCACCGATGGGTAGTCTTTGAAGGATCTGGGAAAAGTTATCTATCATCGCATTACTTTGTTTCTCGAGGGCCTCCTCGAGCAACATTTTGATAGGATATTCTGCATCCTCATCTTTCTTTTCTCTCCCCATGGGCAGCCATCGAGGTTTGTGAGGCTGATCTTGCAAAGGTTAAACCATATCAAGCCCTAACTCCTTATACCTCGACCTCGTTGGGGACATGCAAAGAAGGACCGAGAAAGAGAAGACTGCCCTGATACCACTGATCCAGATCTATGCAGGAACACAACAAAATACAAAAATACACATAAAAGCATAGATGCAACAGAAATAAAACTTCATTTCATTAATAACAAATAATTGAAATATGCTTAGAGACAATGGAAATAAACTAGCTAGGGCGCTAGTAGCTTATCTGTGAGAAGAGATGTGGCACCTAAAAGCCTTTGAAATGTGTTAAAATGAGGCTCGAGGGCCTATTTATTATTGATAAATAATGGATAACCCTAAACATTCAAAAACCTAACCCTAGGAGATGAAGCACCAAAACAATGGGCCCTGTTTGGGTAAATTGGTACATCAATCTTCCTAGGGACGTAACTTTTGAATATGATCTATGTTTGACGCGCACAATATCCCGTTAGAAATATCTATCTGAGGAATACAAATTTTTGTGCGAGTAACATTAAAGGAACTTTCATTTTTCTCCCATTTTTTCAAAAAAACATCATTTAGGACCTTGAAACGACTCTGGATGTTCAGGACCCAAAAAACTGCTAAAAATATAAAACTGTGTGAAAATTAAGGAAACTGAAAAATTGAAAGAAACAATGGTGGGGCCCCAAGTAGAATAGGCAGGTGGCCACCAGTATCCACCTGGATTGCCAAACTACAATTTCTATTTCTACAACTAGAGGGAACAACCTTGTAGGTAGTGTGTACACTGTGGACCTTTATAAATTTAACTAGCTTAGATAAAAACTGACCAGGGTTGTGATAAAGTACCAGGGGAAGGTTGGGAGAGGTACTACCAAAGTTTTTGGGAAATGAATCGCTACTCATGGGAGACACATAATTCTTGGGAAAAAATCTTATCATAGTGAAGTGCATGTCATCATTTGGGCCTTCCTCGAACCCTGTAGGGCCTGATCCATCTGATGTTCCCATATCTGCTGGAAGAGAAAAATCTCTATTGCTTATCTCAACTCTTGTCACTGCGACAGCTCTCATATTGGAGAAATTTTCACTCTAGCATCATCCCCATCGCTCTGCAAATTCAGCTGACTTGTTTCTCCTTCTCATACTTCTAGACTGCTTAACACTACTTCTGCTTGGTGTAACTCCTTTTTTTGTCTACATATCTCTTTTAAAGATTTATCCTATTATTCATTAGCTATATGTGCTCTCCTTTGTGATCTCATATCTCTATCTTTCCAGAATTATTCCACATCCATTTCTCCAATATTTTCATAACTCCTAGCCATGTAACATTCCTCCACTTAGTCCCTTCCCCCAGTACTGGGGCTTTAAGTTTCTATGTGTGGGACTTGGAACACCAATAAGTTCTCTTCTACCATTAAAACTTTAAAACATAATGGGATTTACTTCAGTAACCTCCCTCGTAGCCGTGACTTGAATATGACCTCAACTTTCGAGAAGTACTAATGACCCTCCATAGAATACTCGATAATATACCCCTCTAGAGTGGTCTACACCGAAAAGTCGACAACTCAAATTACATATGTATCAAGTAGATGTAATTCAACAAGATCAAACTAGGTCTAGGTATGAGGAGATCATCTTTGGTTGTCAGTATTTTCTTTTAGTTGCAGCCTTTGCAACCAATAGTAGAGGTCCTTTGGGAATTTACACCAGAAGATCTCATACTGATCGCTTGCAGGCTTTGCGTACAAAATTTTCTCCTTTAGCCGCTTCTCACTTTGGTGATGGAGTTGTGCTTGTTGGGGGGAAAACTGATCTACTTGTTCATGCCACCAATATTGAAATTCCTTCTTAAATATTCTCGACACCATATTACAGATCCCTCTAGAAAATTTCAGGTCTCGACAATGGAACCATTTGTTGGCAAAAAGTGGTGGATAGGTTGAGACCCTGGGTTTAGGAACAGGAGCCAACAAAGGATCTGCCATAGTCTAACATAGTACCATCATTTTCACCTTACTCAAGAAGAATAAGGTGTATCACCCGAGGCGCATTGTGACCTTACTTAATTAAGGGATTGGAACTAGGCATCGAGAGGAATTGCACAAAGGCTACCAAAAATCATTAAACTTAGAACCATGGAATCATACATGTAGTCATTTTAGAAGAAAACAACTAAAGTATTCAAAAGAACATATAATATGCACAGGCATTCATAATAAAATTTTAAAAAGGTCACATAAAACCAATATAATTATGTCATCAAACATCCTTGCAGCTTCCTCTTTCATTAGTTTCAACCAACATTACATCATTACATTTAGGCTTAGATGCCTTCTTAATAGAAAAATACTTGGAAATATAATATAACATACGTGAGCTCGATAAGCTCTGCAACAATATTTCAGTACACTCCTCTCCCTCTCATTTTTTCTTTTCCTTTAGATTTTAAGCACTCTGCTCGCTTGGATTTCCTCTTTCTTCCTCGGATGCTCTACCCTTTCCTTTTCAGCTTCTTTTTTTTCTCGGATGTGGTTGCTTCCTCTATTATTAATGAACGGTTTAGCTCAGTTGGGATTGCATGTACCCTAATTTCCCTATCCGAACTTTTGCAATTGTCAGACTTTAGCGGATTACTTCTCCTTCCTCATTTTCCTTCTTTGTGACTTTCCATTGGTCACATTTGGTCAAAATATGACAAAAATATTTCCCCAAAATGAAGGACCCAACACTTCCAATGAGGAGGATTCGGAACAAATATTGTAGGAAAGATGGTATTATATTGCACAGACCCTCTTCATCAAAAAATGGTCATCGAATTTAAATGCAAGATCTAAGAAAATAGAAATAATTCCTATATGGGTTCAACTTCTAGGATTACCACTCATGTTGTTTTCCGAGGATGTGTTTATAAAAATTGGTAACACCCTAGGTTTTTATTATGAGGCAAACATGCCTTTTCTTCCAATTGGCTACATGGTGATGGCTAGAATTATGGTCGGGATCAATTTGATATATGGTTCACCTGAATCCATATACATAAACTCTAGCTCATTGAATCACCACTAGAGTCTCAACTATTGAGTTTCCTTCAAGTGCATTTTTTTTCATGTACATGGGTATCTTAGTAAGAATTGTGTGTTAGGTAAAATTTCTAAAATATGGGTGAGGAAGAAATTTCTATTTAGTCTCTTCTCCTCCCTCCCCGGTGGTAACCATGGCTCATGAAGCTCCCATACAAATCTCCCACCATACACAATATTTCATGGATAATTCTCCTACTCAAGGTGTTGGTCAGGAAACAACTTTGTGTTGGAGTAATTTCCACTCTCTTCACATTTGGAATTGATCACGTGGACTAACTACATACCAGGAACATGGGATTAATTTTCCATTCAAGGTAATGGTAATGGTTTGGAATTTTACTACTTCCTGAGGGTTTTTGTGTAAAGTAAAATCTTAATATGCTATCACACTCACCTCATTGGGAATCGATTACGTGGACTAACTGCCACACTTGGATCCACCCTAGGAACATGGGATTAATTTTCCACTCAAGGTAATGGTAATGGTTTGGAATTTTACTAATTCATGCGAGTTTTTTTGTAACGGAAAACCTCAATAATTCATTTCCCCAAGAACTCAAAGCTACACTTTGACCTTCAACCTCTCACTACCTGGAGAGCCCCTCCTCCATAAGTATTATTGTTTAAAATCCCTGTCTCTTTTAGAACATATAATTAAAAATGGTTCTTTCTCCCCTATATATATGTTTTCCTCCCTTGGCAGTGCCCCAGTAGACACTCTCTTTTACCTCTCTTTACCTAACGCTCCCTAAATTTTCTCTTTCAACCACCCTCTCCTCCTTCCCTCCCTCATCTCCCCTTGCTTCTACCAAATTTCTCCCTATTTCCCTCCCCAACTTCCATTCCCTCTCCCCCAATTATAACTTGAGTTACATTTCTCCTATTGATGACATTATTTAATTCCTTATTCTAGACCCTAGAGGTGGCCTCAGTCCACTAGGAGATGAGGCACACAAACCACTAACTAGAGACAAAAATACCTACTATCCCTAGCCAAAAAACAAGATCATCTTGAAATACAACTAGGTAAACAAAAATAAATTCAAAAGGCCCTTAGAGCTTCAGCCCTCACTTAGGGACCTAAATGAAATTTCTCTCCATAAATTCTAGGGTCCTTGCCAACCCCCACAAAACACTAGCTTTAAAACCATTAGTTAAATCAAGTAATCCTTATGCAATTTTTATTCAATAATTGATGATAAAATGAGCTAAGGAAATCACTTTGTTACATTGGATATTCCTTTGATGGGACTTTGTAGCCAATGATGCAACAGGGCAGTTTGGAGGGATAATTACCAATGGCACACAAAACATATCTAACTAGTTTCATCTTGGGATTTTTGTGTTGTAATTCATCCTTTTTTTCATATTTTAGGCCTTGATCTATTTATTCATTGAAAAACTCCCTCCCACCCCCTAGTACCATCTCAGGCTATGGAAAGTGTCACTTTATAATTAACTCGACCTCCATGGTCTGTTATGAATATGGGGCTACAAAAATCCTTCTTCTCCAAAATTTGCAAAGTTAATTTCTAATATCACCATTGTATTTATCTCATTAAGATATTCTCAAAATATAAGATTTATCTCCATCTAAATCCTTGATTGGAATTTATGCCCATTTAAAATTTCACCCTTTGAGTTTTGGCACATTGGGGAGGTACAACCATGTGGCTTCCACATAGTCCTATTAGGCCTTTGTGGCACTTTCCACCTCGACCAAAAACGGGATCCCATAGAGATCAGTCCTTTTGTGCTTTGTTACTATTTATTTGTTAAATCTAATTTAGGGTAAATCACATGTGCATACAAGTGTGCACCCTTGACACACCCTCAGATCCCTCATTTACTCGCAAACTAAAATGGACACCTAGCTCCATGAGCATCCATTACCTTGAGTATATATGCCAAGTGCCAACCTCTAAATCACCCCTTATCCTGAATTACACGTGAAACCAAAATAAACAGTCAACTTTTCCCACACAAGGCCCACGCCAGATATCTCTCTAGCATTGATTTACCACTAAAATCTAAAAAATTTGAAGTCCAATACACATTTAAGGTTCACATGCAATGAACATTCTGATGCTTGGATTATTAAATGCATATGCCACCATTGTATTCATCTACCCCCTTTCCCATATCCAAATGAAACTTAGCAATAAGGATTTAAAGATGGTATCCGACCTAGATACATGGTCCACCAAAGAATCGTATAGCCCTAGATACAAGTGCAAAGATTTCTCAACGTAAGGGAAGAAACCTCAAGAGTTTTAATCCCAGGTATCCTTAAGATAGGTGATTCCCAGAGCATAAAATTTATAGGAATGAACCCATGTCTAAGAATTAATCCTCTAGAGCATGATATCATAATCTTAAGAAGATTAATAGATATAGAAATCTTGCCTTATCTCAAATATTGAGTAATTTAGGAAATGGCTCCAACATCCATATTTCACAAGAAAATGACATACCACTCTTCCTCTGTGAAACTGAAGACACTACAACATTATACATAATCATAGAATGCTCTCATTGATCTTAAAATCAAGTGACCATTAAATTTAACCGAATATTTCATGCATTACATAACACCTGCATTAACCCTTTATCAAAAGAGGCAACCTATAACCTTAAACAAGACAGTGAATCATGCTACTCATAACATTCCATACAATTTAAATCACATACTCTAATAGATTGAGGCTACAAAGAAATCTATAAATTATGAGAATAATGACCAACATAGAGATCTGTAAGTTCAAGATAACCATGACATGATATAAGCAAGGCATTCATCACAAACATACATGAATATAAACATTCCTCCATTGGTAGTGTTGATCCTTACACTTTCATATCACATACCAGACATTGTTCATCATCCATGGCACATACATATATACAATAAAATACACTTATCTACTTTACTTGAATGACTAGAAACTAAAGGAGGCAATTCAACCTTCACCCAACCATAGGCTAGCTACATTTAAATATTTCTTGAAGTTGACCACCCCCCAATCCGGATTCAAAGTATGATTTAAATGCTCAAGGGAATTTTACACCGATGTCAAATCAACCAGATGAGAGAGGGATTACATTGTCCATGTGGTTTATCAACTGCCTCACATAATAAGATCCACAATGACTCTTCTACCTCTTTGAAATAGATCACGTGGATTTACCTTAGGCTCGGTGAAGTTCTACTCAATCCAGGAGAATATACTCAAAGGGTGGTTTTTCTATTGGATTTTCAAGGAAAGCACTACAGGAGTCTATAGTTCACCATCCGAAGTGTTCTATCATCCCATTCAACAAGCTTTGAGTGGTTTATCAGCCCAAAGAAAGAACTTAGAGGCTTATCAACTAAGATAAAAATAACCTAAGTGTTAGTCTACCAAGTGGTTTATCAGCCTTCTAACAAGCACCCTTATAGTTTATCAACCCATTCAATAAACTATAAGTGTTTTATTAGCCCCAAGGCAAGCACTTAGAGGCTTATCAATCGATACACCACACACTAGTGAGTCAATATCTCCACCTAGTCTTCACTACCCCATCACAACAATGATAAACGCCATTTTCCACACCAAAATTATAGGGAATGACATCCCATCTTCTCTTCTCTTCTCTTCTATTATGTGTTCTCTTTCTCTTACACGTCCTCATATTCCCTTCTACTCTCATTCTCCTTCATTCTATCACATTTTCATTCTCATTCACTTACTTTTTGTTATGATCTCTTTGTGTGTTACATTCTCCCATATCTGACCCCTTTGTCCCCTCTCTTGCCTCTTGACTAACCCAACACTTCCCTTAAGAGCAAGAAAAACATGGGGCCTTTTCTTTCACTTTGGTGGCCCATACACAACTCCATTTTCAATTGTGTGGAACATTTAATTAGTCAAGCGATAAGTATAATGGAAATAAATTAATTGGCATAGGTTAATCACATCCCAACAGACCTATCCTCATCATATCTCTGAATCCATGTCCACTCCTCTACCTCATCCATATTTTCATTTTTCACATAATTTACATAAACAATTTCATACAATATTATTTAAATGAGGGGCACAAAAAGGGTTGTTATAGACACCACCCCTTAAAGGAACAGTGTCGTGTGTGTTCTATAAACTTAACATAAAATACCATAATGAACTTTATATATACAACCCTTACATTCATTTACACAATAAAAAAAAATGGGTAAGATACCCTCATATGATCAACCATTTCCTAGGTGGCTTCATCTTGTTCAAAGTGTTTGCATTGCACCTTGACCTACTATATTACTAAATTCTAGCATGTGATTTTCCTCTGATTCAGAATGAAATGTGGTTTTGGTTGGAATTATCCCTCAGATTCCACCTGTATCACAAACCAATCAACAATATGATTAGAAAATTTTACATATTTTGTAAGAAAAGAAATGTGGAAAACATCACGTGCTTTCATTATGGGTGGTATTTCGAATATATAGGCCACTGGCCCCACTCTCTCCAAATTATAAAATCGACCATAAAAACTTGGTTCCAACTTAGCACAACACCCTATTATTAGTGAAATCTTTCTTGGTTTGATGCAGAGATACACATGCTCTCCCACTTGGAATTGCTCCTGCATTCTTTGTTGATCTACATAACTCTTTTTCCTATCTTGGACTACCTTTAATCTCTTCCTAGTCTTAATTACTTCATGTTCCACTTCCTTTTTAATATCAGGTCCAATAACCACCCTATTTAATGAATCGTCCTAGTTGATGGGTGTGCTACATTTTCTACCATATAAAGCCTCAAAAGTACCCATGTTAAATATTATTTATACCCATTATTAAATCAAAAATCAACAAGGGTAGAAAATATTCCCACCTCTTTGGTTGATGCATGACATACATCCTCAGCATGTCTTCTATAACTCTATTTACTCTTCCAATTTGTCCATCCACTTGAGGATGATATGTTTTGATAAATGCTAACTCTGTTCCAAAACCAACAAACTGTGCTTTCCAAAATGTTAAGGTCAACTTGGCATCCCAATATGAAATGATATTCTTGGGTATGTTGTGCAATATAAATATATTTTGCATGAAAATTGGAGCTATGTTAATTGCGTTGTGGGTGGAATTTAAAACTATAAAATGATCTTCCTTGCTCAAATTTCCCAGTACCACCATTATAACAATGCGTTGTCTTGATTTATTTATGTTGGGAAAAATACTGAGAGGGGGGGGTGAATCAGTATATACTGCATATTCAAAAC